>VDFB02104875.1:0-43906 GCA_007258455.2 Sequoia sempervirens | reverse complement strand
CAAAAATGTGACTCGGACTCGGCACGGACTCGGGAAAAAACTCGGCTAGGACTTGGAAAAAAAAAAAAAAACCGTAGTTTTACAAAAAAAACAAGAACAAAATTACAAATTAATGCATTTAGAGAACATAAGACCCTAATTTGATTATCAAACACTCATAATTCAAAGATTACACGTCATATGATCATCAATCACTCAATAATTGAAATTTAATCATTCATAGTCATGAAATAGTCATAGTTTCAATGTATAACAACATCATAAGATTATAAATGTTTACATATAATCTTGGCTTCTTTCAACCCCAATTCAATTTGCAGACCTGTATTTCACAAACTTGAGTGTTAAAATGAAAAAGAAAGTTAAAAAAAACATGGGTTTTTAACCCTTTTTGACTCCCAGCCACGCAGAAGAGTCCTGGACTACATTCGACTACAAATGAGATTTGGACTACATTGGATAATCTCTTTGGAAATCAAGATAAAATGAAGCATTTAACATTGGAGAATGAACTTGTTGGTCTTAATCGATAATGTTTTGACAATATCTAGGACTTCTTCACTATGCTCAAGTCTCTTAGATTACATTTGAAACAATGTGGTGTTGAGGAAGAGGATGACCAATTGATTCTTTCTATCCTCGTCAAATTTTGTCTCGATTATTTAGTTTTTGTTTCTACATTTTATGATACTATGTATGATGTTGGTACTGCACACAAGATGCCTACACTTGATGCGTTTGCTACATCACTCACCAGGGAGCAAGCAAAGTTAGTACACATGGGTACGTTGTAGTCTTCCTAACCACATGCTCTATTGCTAATCCAAGCACAAAAGATCCAAAGGCTTCAAATAGAAAAGGTAAGAGAAAAAGACAATAAGGACTTCAAGCTCAATGAGCAAGCCAAGGAATCACCATCACATAATACCCCAATGTAATGTCCCTAGTTTTAGCACTACGCTTTCTAGAGATAGTTAGCCTTTCCTAGACGCTCGTAGACCAGTCAGATGTAGAATTAGGGTGTCCAGCTATTTGGAGGCTTCTGTTGTGGATTCAGGGATTTGTATGTCAGAATTTCACAGTTTGGTTTATGGATTCTTTCTACGTTTTTGGAGAGCTTTAGAGGGATGTGGCATGCATTTCGTGGAGGTGACATGCATTTCGATCAGGGGTTTGCATGTAGCTTTGGGTTCTAGATTCTTTCTAGGTTTTCAGAGAGCTTCGCAGTGGTATGCATGCATCTGCATCTGACAACCCTTTCCGGACTTACTATTTTTAGGAAGTTGCGACGGCTGCCCGGTTTGTGCTCAAAACGCATTTGGAGTCACTTACTATTTTTAGCTTTATGCTATTTATAATAAGTGCTATCTTTTGCAGCACAGTTTAGGGTTTTCCGAAGGGGTTCTATTTTTAGCAATGGTCGGTTACAATGTTGCCATCTTTTGTAGCACAGTTTAGGGTTTTCCGAAGGGGTTCTATATTTAGCAATGGCTGGTTACAATGTTGCCATCTTCAGTTGGTCACAGTTTCCTCATTGGTCTTCAGTTTCGCTCAGTTCTGGGCTTTGGGCATATACTTACTATTTGTAGCAGTGCTATTTTTAGTAAGTCACCATTGGGGAAGTTGGTTCCAGGCTTGTGCATTTGCAGCAGTTGGAGAGCCTAAGGTTGCAGCTTAATATTTGATTTATTTGACCACTCAGTCATTTTTATAAAGTTGAATTATAAAGTTAAATTATAACTTAAGCTAAGGGGTAAAGTGGTCATTATTGTACCAAGGCGTCTAGAGGAACAACTTAAAGTTGTTTTTAAAAGGGCTCATTTAATATTAAATTTTCTCTAAAGTATGGACGCCAAAAGGAGGTAAAATTTGAAAGCTTTTTAATATTTAAAAGCCTCCCTTAGTGTCGATGCCAAAAGGAGTAGAGGATAACATTTTAAATGTTAAAATTATTTCATGAAGACAAGGCATTGGATTTTATGTTGAAATTAAATGCTTTTTGGAGTCCATTTGCCCTAAGTATTTTTAATATGAGTTTGGCTCTCATTTTCATCATCTAGACTTGACAATTTATAGATATGCTGCTGGAATTTCTCTGGTTTTCTTGGGATGCATTGTGAGGACGAGAACCCTCCATTGTTGGGCTGATTTCGGTGGTGAAATATCCACCCTAGTCAGATATTGGTTTGTATTCACAGTTAGAATATACAGGAGCTTCAAAGATTGATTTACAGAGAAAAAAAGATGAAGAATTTTCAATATTTCTAGTGGGTTTTGGTGTGCTTTCTTGGCTCTCAGATTTTGGTGTGTTTTCTTGAAGTTTTGGAGTGTTTATTTTCAGTTTTTGGGTGACTGCAAAAAATGGACCTGAATTTGGTTATTTGCTCATTGCTCATTATCAGTTGAAGTTACTATTCTGGGTATTGTTCCATTTGAGGGCCCTTCTCTTGCCGATCATTTTGAGTACAAGATTGTGAGTTTTTGTGGAGTCTTTGAATTATCTAAAGCAGATTGAACTTCTCTAGGAGGGACACCCTTGCCAGGAGAAAACCTTATTTCTGGCCAGCACGTGTGGAGCTGGCCTTTGGGTACTTTGGTGCTGGAAAAAAGAGCCTTGGGTGTTGGAGAATAGGAAGATTCTCGAAGGTTAAGCTTATGTTGATTTGGTGCTTCTTTAGGGGTCTTCTTGCTGCAGTAACAGGTTATTATAAGTCTATTTTAATAATTTGATGTTGAACAAAAAATGAATTACTATGATGTTGCTTTCAATTTCTATTGAAGGGTTTTAGTTTCTAGCATTTCCTATTCATTGCAATCTTCATTTCATGTAATATACTCTTGCAAACTCATTGGAAAAAACATACATAACACATCATTGAACAAGCAACCAGCATATAGGGAATTCCCCCAAAAAAAAAACCAGGGGTGCATGTTACACCCAAGTTCACTTCCTCTTTTAAAGGGGAATCATCTAATAAGGAGAGGAGCAAATGTGCATATTGCAAAAAGTTGGGACATAGAGAGCACAAGTGTTATGAAAAGAGGATTGGTGAGTTGGCACACCTTCTTCAGAAGCACAACATCCAGTTGCCTTCATCATTGTCTACCTCTTCTTTGACATCATCATCATCTACATCAACAAAGTCAAGGACAACTAGAATAGCAAATGGACTAGATAAAATGAAAGGTAAAGCACTCTTGGCATCTACAAGTTTTGAGTTAGGGAGATGGCTTCTTCATGCTAGAGCCTCCCATCATACAGCTTCATCATAGGGTATGTTCTCTTCTTTTGAGCCCTGTACTTCACCAAAATTTTGATGGGTAACAAAACATATATGTGTGTTTTTGGGAAAGGCTCTATTGACAGAGGAGAAAGCACTTTCAATAATGTACTTTGTGCTTCATCCTTGTCAACCAATCTCCTCTCCATCTATCAAATTGCACATAGTGGAGTAGGTAAAATAGTTGAGTTCACACTTGATTCAGTGTTCATTAGGGACTTGGAGACTAGACAGATCAGAGCTATTGGGATGGTTGATCATGCATCTCATTTGTACACTTTTTCCCATTTTTCTCTCGATGATGATACAGATTTATTGACTGATATTCACACTCATGCATCAAGTGTGAATCATATTTTTGAGGAGAAGTTTGGTCACTTGAACCTTGGTGTTCTTGAGACTTGTCCTAAGCTTCCATCTCCTCTTTCTCCTACTTCAGATTTCAATGTTGAAATGGCTTCCAGTGCTTCAGTTCAGCAGGATGATCAGAGTCTTTTAGATTTCTCTCAGCAGATATTTCAAACTTGTTTGTGGAATCTCATATTGCAGATTGGGAGGACACATTTGAGGGGGGCATTTCTCCTCTTTGATGACAATTACAACACAACTGTTATCCCATCTTCATTGTCTTTGGAGATGGTTGTTCACGAGTTTCCACATAGTCTTAATTTGTCACCTTCATTGATTGAGACTTCACTTGATTTTTGTAATGTTCCCTTCTGAGTAGTCAGAGTTGACCACTTAGCCTATCTTATTCTTGTAGGCTATAGTCAGTCAATAAGGGAATAAATTAAATTATTTTAAGTTGTCCAATAAACTAAACATTTTATGGATAACTAATTTTAATTAATTTATTAAAGTGACTTAAGCAAAAAATTAAAAATAAATATTAAAAGGGTCACTTTATTATTTGAATTTAATGAATTATTAACAGGCGGGAAATTGAAAAGGCCTTTGGGAAGGTTCCTTGGGTTCAATAAAAGAAGATTTTGGAGCTCATTTCTTCATGCTTGATTATTTTTCTCTACTATGAATTGTGAGAGCTTCTTGTGGAGCAAAACCCTAGGATGAAAACCTAAGTGAAATCGGTTTCAGTAGTGAAAGACCTACCCTAGCTAGTTACAAGTGGAGTCATACATATTTCGCATTTGGGATTCATCAATTGGAGATTTTTGAAATTTGCAAAGTCTTGTTCCAAGACAAATTTTAGAGATATATATATGGAGTTATTTGTAGAGGTGGACTAAGGTAATATCTATATTTCATTTGTTGCAGGCAGCTCTACCTATTTCCTTCATAACCGAATGCTACCTAGCCGTTTTGTATTTTTGTGAGCTGTACTATATTTCTGTGGGGTCGTACAGTTTTAAAAGGAGTCAGAATTCTTGAGAGGGTCACCAAAGCTATGGAACATTAAATTTATATTGAATGGTTGCTGGAGTCAAAGAGGAATTGCGTCATACATCTACAGCATAAGGGAATTCAATGCCTCAAGGAAAATCATGAAACTATGTGAATGTCCTACATGGCTTCCAAAATTCCAACACAACACTTGATAGTCAACTTGGTCAACACCACCACTAAAAGGGAAGTCTATTTCATATTTAATCTCAATCGAATTAATTTGGGAGTGAAGTAACAAATAAAGGCGTCATACAGTCTTAGGGGAAGGCTGCTAATAGGAGCTTGGAGATAGGCGATTGGAGCTGTTTCACCAACAATTTTGGAACCTATTAAGAGGTCAGAAATTTTATTAATAAATACTCAAGCCATTTTGAAAATAATAATAAAATACTGTAACTATTCCAGCAACTGTAGTATTTAATTTCAGATGTCACAGTTTCCTGTATGAATGAATGAATACCACTGTTATCATATTGTTCAAATACTTTGTGCATGTTAACATTGATTTTGTATGGGAATTATGTTTGAAAGATCTGAATGAATTTTCCAAGTGATTCCAAATACATGTTCAGTATAAACAGTTACATACAAACTATATGACAAAATGCTTTCATAGTAAACAGTGGGAAGGTTGCAAAATTTTGGTCTGGTATATTTTAGTGGTATCAGAGCTTCAAATCGTGCTAGCCTGGAGGGTTAATTGATGACTGAAATTAATTTATGAATCTGGAAGATAGAGAATATATCACTTACAAGAGAAGGCAACACTTCCATGGGTTATGAAGGGGAGGACAGTATGGGGGACAAGAATGAACGGAAAAATCCTAGTACCATGCAGATTTTAAATCATTTAGCAAGAGGGCAGCAGCAATTGGTACAACTTATGACACCAATGATGCAAACTATCAACACCAATAACAATAACACAGGCAATAATGGCAATGGCAATAATGGAAACACAGGGGAATGACATAATGGCAACAATGGGGAAGCAAGTAACACTAATGTCCTAGAAAACAACTCTAGGGTAGAAAGCAAATCTACACATAGGCCCTTAATGCCTAACTTCATAGAAGCACCTTCTAGAAGACAACCAGGCCAGCAAGGAGTTGATGAAGTATTTGTTGATTATTTGAGGGAATATCAATCTTTGGAAGAGGAGTTCCATGCAACTATGTCCTTACCTGATTTTTGCAATGTTAAATACAGGAAAATGCCTCAAGGTGATAGGGGACATAGTTCTAACTAGGATTTGCAGCACAAGGTAAAGTTGAGTATTTCTAATTATGATGGTTCTAGCAGATGCACTGCTTGATCATAGGTACAAAAATTGG
Source organism: Sequoia sempervirens (assembly GCA_007258455.2). Lineage (NCBI taxonomy): Eukaryota > Viridiplantae > Streptophyta > Pinopsida > Cupressales > Cupressaceae > Sequoia > Sequoia sempervirens. The sequence goes on along the minus strand of VDFB02104875.1, from coordinate 37,887 downwards.
ATACTTATTTTCAATTTAACACCATGTTGGAGACAAATGCTATCAAATATGTTACTCTTCATCTTGATGGAGAGACCCATGAGTGGTGGTACCATGGGTTAGTCACATTAGGACATGCTACTATTACATCTAATGGAGAGTTTACATAGAGAGTGATTGACGGGTTCGACAAGGACCCTGAGTTGCATTTCAGAGAGTTGGCTCAGTTGAGGCAGTTGGGATCAGTTGATTCCTATATTTCAAAGTTCCAGAAGCTCTCAATGATGATTATAGATATTTTTGAGCATAGATTGATTGTGTTGTTCATGGAGGGATTGACAAAACCTCTTTGTGGTTGGGTCAAGACTTTTGATCCAATTTGTCATGTCCCAAATGATTTCGATTAATTGTGGAGGGAAGTTTTCAAAAAAAGTGTTTTTAAACACTAATAAAATAATAAGTAATAATAAGATTAAATTATTAATAAATAATATTTAATTTTATTCCCGGCCGACTCCTCTTGAGTTGGCGCCCAAATTTATATTTGAATTTCATTATTGTGAGCCGACCTATTGGGAGGCTGTAGTATTTATACGGGATGCATTGTTGATCTTCATCATCACGAATTAAGACTCTGAGCCTGACCGCGTAGCTGGTCATGAACTAGTAGGACGTCCCTCCTGCCAGTGCTAGTGTCTTGATTCCCTTTCCTACCATTCAGTTTTGATCTCCATCATTCCTAATTGCAGGTGGTGACAAGCTTGAGCCAAGGGGTGCACGAAGTAAGCGATCCAGTGTGATCGAGCTATTGGCTTTGGCCACCCCCACATTTTTACAACTCTAGCAGTAACTACCGACATCATTACCATCCCATCGCAACTCCAGAGAAGCTCAAGCTCGAGTGGCTTGTGCGTCTGTCATCCATCAGCGCCAGCAATTGTCACCCATAGCGATCTAAGAACATTGGATGAGAGGCATCGCCTTCCATACCCAGACACCTAATCAAAGTCAAAAGAGTGATACATTCAACAAATCATTCATCTCAGTAGTGGGCCTTCACTCCTCTGGATCAGAGCATCCGATCGTGGGAAAATCGCTTGAACTGAATATTCTTGGCAATGTATATTCCTCTATTGTTCCTGGTGATTGATTTGAAATAATGAATTTCTGATATTTGTTTCATTGCCAGCCATGGAATATATTTTTGTCACTCTGTTGTGTATATGTGAATTTCAAGATTGGTGATATATTAATTTTTGTAGTGTTTGAACTGCATTGTTGCATTTCCAATTCGGTTACAGTTTGTGTGAGGAATTGACATAGTTTTTACAGTGGTTAGAATCTTATCATAACAATTTACTGCATTTGCATTTTCCAGCAAGTATTCTCTCTGTGTACTCAAATCAGGCTTCTTACAGTGGTATCAAATCCGTTTTTCTGCTAGCTTGTGGACAATCAAAGATTTATGCAATTGAAAAGAGATTTGAGGGCCATAGAGAGAGAAAGAGGTTAGAGGCATCCACTTAGAGCAGCAACAAGGGAATAGGTGGCAGAGGTAAGAAGAAGATGGAGGAGCAAAATAGTGGAATCGAATCCTTTGTAGAGAAATAGGATCAAGTGAATCAAACGCTATTGCAGATGATGCAAACCCTCACTGCTGCAATAACCAGCAACAAATTAGGGCCTAACAATGCTGATGAAGGCAACTTTGAGCGATTTGGAGGAGGGAATAATAGTAGAACGTCAAGAGGATCCACTTTCAAACCCTCCCAGCCTGTCTTTTCACCTAGAGAAGAGACACCACATGAAGGAGAAGATCAGAACTAGCTTAGCTTTAGCAGTATTGTGCAAGATTACCTGAAGCTGGATGCTGACGCTCAAGCAGCGATCCCCTTTGAGCAGTTCAACGATGCTAGGAGAGGATTTGGAAATGATGAGAGACAACATCCGTAGCGAGGGAAAAAAGATCTTCAATACAAAGTCAGCAAGCTCACATTCCCTACATTCGACAACTCAAAGAAGGTTACTGCACATGCATGGGTGCAAAAGTTGAATACATATTTCTCTCTCAGCCCTATGACTGAAGATGAAGCTATCAAATTCGCCATTTTGCACTTGGAGGGATAGCTCACGAATCGTGGCACCATGGTATTGTGACTCAAAGGTTTGATCTTGTGACTACATATACAAATTTCACACAAAAGTTGATGAAAAGATTTGATAGAAGGGACCCAGAAGTGTACTTCCAGGAATTGACAAGATTGAAGCAACTTGGCACCATGGATGAATATGTTTTAGAATTCCAAAGATTAGTTGTCATGGTTCTAGACGTTTTGGATAAAAGGCTTATGTTCCTTTTCATCGAAGGGCTATCCGATTCGTTCTAAGGTTTGGTAAGGGCTTTGGAGCCATTGTCATTAGAAGAAGCCATTCAAAGGGCCTAAACCTTGAAGACTTCACGAAGAAGGATAAACCCATGACCAAGGGCTCATCGACAGGGCAGGAGAGGAAACCCTTCCCTAAGGCTACTCCACCACCTAAGGTCCTCCCTCCGAAGCCAAGCGGAACAGACATGTCTAGGAATGAGCTTCGCCGAAGAGGTTTGTGTTATCATTGCAAGGAATCTTGGACTAAAGGCCATAGATGCTTGGGAAAAGGCCAAATCCACTACATTGAGGTAGTACCCGATGTTGATGAGGTAGAGATTGAGGGAGAAGAGTCAGAGGAATTACTAATGAGGATGGGCCAAAGATAACCATGGAAGGAGAACATATGGGAGGCACTCTCACAGCACTTTCAGGAGCTCCAAGATACCATTCCCTTCATGTTAGAGGGGTTCTCCAAGGACAGAGTGACCGTATTGATAGACAGTGGAACCACTCATAACTTCATCGACAAGAGGATTGTAGCCAAGTTGCTATTGAAGGCAGAGGAATTTGAAGGGTTTGATGTTTCAACTGCAGGTGATAATATTCTTTCTTGCACTAGTCGGATTCAATAGATGAAGCTGATCCTAGGGGGCCATAGGATGAGAGATGATTTCTATGTTGTTGACATTGGTGATATGAATGTGGTCCATTCTAAACAAGAAGTGCAAGGTATTCCAAGAGATCCCTGTCGGCCTACCGCCTAATTGAGGATTCCAACATGTGATCAAGCTTGAGGAGGGAGCCAAACTCATCATCACCACTCCCTACTGACACCCTAGGATGTACAAGGAGGAAATCGAGAAGGCAATCAAGGAGTTGTTGGACATGGGACACATCCATCCAAGCTCTAGCCCTTTTGCTTCATCCATAGTGTTGGTCAAGAAGAAGGATAGGATGTGCATTGATTATAGAGAACTCGACAAGAAGACAATCAAGAACTACTATCCCATTCCCAGGATCGATGAGTTGATAGGTGAGCTCCATGGTGCAATATACTTCTCCAAGATTGATTTGCATTCGGGATATCATCAAATCAGAGTAAGGGAGGAGGATGCACATTAGACAGCTTTTAGGTGTAACTATGTGCACTAAGAATTCTTGGTCATGCCATTCAGGTTGACCAACGCTCTCGTCACCTTCCAGTCATGTATGAATCAGGTATTCATTGTACATTTGAGGAAATTTGTTTTGGTTTTCTTTGATGGCATCCCGGTCTATAGTGGACATGGGAGGATCGTTTGAAGCATATAGAGGAAGTGTTTGACATACTTGAGCGTCATTCATTTTATGCCAAGATGTCAAAGTGTGAATTTGGGATGACAAAAATTATGTACTTGGGGCATAAGATTAGTGCTCAGGGGGTTAGTGTTGATGAGGAGAAGATCAAGGCAATTTAGGATTGGCCTAGAACCAAGAACTTGTCATAGTTGCGGGGATTTGTGGGCCTATGCAATTACTACAGGAGGTTTGTGAGGGGTTTCTCATAACTTGCAGCTCCATTAACCAACTTGACAAAGAAGGGGGCATTCTCGTGGAGGCCCACAACGCAGCAAGCTTTCGATAAGCTTAAGGAGGTAATGAGTTCATGCCCTGTTTTTGGCTATTTCAGATTTCTCACTTCCTTTTGTACTTGAGTGTGATGCTTTAGGAGAGGGCATTGGGGCAGTTTTGATGCAAAATAAGCACCCCATAGCATATGAGAGTAGGAAACTCACAAATTTAGAAAAAGTCTTCTCCATTTATGACAAAGAGATGTTGGCTATCATGGACGCCCTCGCCAAATTCAGACAATACTTGGTTTGTGAGAAATTTGTGGTGAAGATGGATCATAACAGCCTCAAGTTCTTCCTCAATCAGCATGATCTGAATGATAGGCAACAAAAATGGGTTAGCAAACTCCAAGCCTAAGATTTTGATATTGAATATGTGAAAGGAAAGAACAACATGGTGGCTAATGCTCTATCTAGGAAGCCTCATTTCAGCTCTATGTCTGATATATCTACTGATTGGAGGATTTCCATAATAGCGGAGTATGCCAAAGATCCTTTTGCTACTGAAATTTTGGAAGGGAAGCTCCTTGATGATAGGTACAAAGTGATTGAAGACCTCATCCTCTACAAGGAGTGAGTGTATCTTGTATCCAACTCCAAGGTCAAGGAAAATATTATGAGAGCTTGTCATGACACACCTCTTGCTGGTCATCCGGGTTTCTACAAGACATACAAGCAAGTGAGAGAACGCTCTTCATGGAAAGGATTGAAGAATGATATATTGTAGCATGTTAGGGAGTGCGCAGTGTGCCAACAAAACAAGACCAAGTATACTTTACCAGCTGGTTTGTTGCAGCCCCTACCCATTCCAAATAAAAAATGGGAAAGCATATCCATGGATTTCATCACCGGATTACCTAAGGTGCAAGGTAAGGATTGTATTTACATGGTTGTGGATAGACTCACAAAGTATGCTCATTTTCATGCCATTACTTCCGAATTCAAGGCTCCTCAAGTTGCTGACCTAACTTTTAGAGAAATATTTAAGCTCCGCGGGTTGCCAAAGAACATTGTGAGTGACAGGGACAGCAGGTTTATCAGTTTGTTTTGGCAAGAACTCTTTTGTTTGGCTCACACAGAGTTGACTCCAAGCACTAGTTACCACCCTCAAACGGATGGGCAAACCGAGATAGTGAACAAATAGATAGAGGGGTACTTAAGGAACTATGTGACAGGACAACAATCAGCTTGGGTGAAGTGGTTACACCTAGGGGAGTTTTTCTACAACACAACATATCATATGTCCATTGGTATGTCTCCTTTCAAAGCACTTTACGGATATGATGCTACTTCTTTCATAAATTTGATTCTTGGGGTTAGTAGAATATCGGGTGCTAAAGATATGGTGTAGCAAAATGTGGACATCATGAATTCCCGCAAGGAAAACCTCCAGCATGCTCAGAACCAGCAGAAAATATATGCAGATCGGCATAGGATTAAGAGGGTTTTTGAGGTAGGAGACATGGCTTACCTCAGGTTGCAGCCCTATTGACAGTCCACCCTTAAAGGGAATGGAGCAGAAAAGTTGAAACCTCAATTTTATGGTCCCTACAAGATCCTAAGAACGTTGGGTGAGGTCGCTTATGAGCTGGAGCTCCCTAAGAACACCAGGATTCACAACATTTTTCATGTCTCATGCCTAAAGAGGGCACTCAAATAGCAGATTGTACCTTTAGTAGAGCTGCCTTCTCTTGATGATGAGGGAAAACTAATTTTGGAACCTAAAACAGTGTTGGACACGAGGGAGAAAAAGCTGTGAAATAAGGTCATTCCTGAGTATTTGGTGAAATGGAAAAATCTCCCTACCGAGGATGCGACATGGGAAGATGTGGAAATCTTTGAGCACCCCAACTTGAGCTTGCTTGAGGACAAGCAACATTTTGGCAGAGGGGACTGTCTTGTCCCAAATGATTTCGATTAATTATGGAGGGAGATTTTCAAAAAAAGTGTTTTTAAACACTAATAAAATAATAAAATAATAACTAATAATAAAATTAAATTATTAATAAATATATTTAATTTTAATCCTGGTCGACTCCTCTTGAGTTGGCGCCCAAATTTATATTTGAATTTCATTATTGTGAGCCGACCTATTGGGAGGCTGTAGTATTTATACGAGCTGCATTGTTGATCTTCATTATCACAAATTAAGACTCTGAGCCTGACCATGTAGCTAGTCATGAACTGGTAGGACGTCCCTCCTGCCAGTGCTAGTGTCTTGATTCCCTTTCCTGCCATTCAGTTTTGATCTCCATCATTCCTAATTGCAAGTGGTGACAAGCTTGAGCTAAGGGGTGTGCGAAGTAAGCGATCCAATGTGGTCGAGTCATTGGCTTTGGCCACCCCCACATTCCGACAACTCCAATAGTAACTACCGGCGTCATACCCATCCCATCATGACTCCAAAGAAAGCTCAGGCTTGGGTGGCTTGTGCATTTGTCATCCTTCAGCCCCAACAATTGTCACCCATAGCGATCTAAGAACATTGGATGAGAGGCGTTGCCTTCCATACCCAGGCACTGAATCAGAGTCAAAGGAGCGATACATTCAGTGAATCATTCATCTCAGCAGATCAGGTCTTCACTCCTCCGGATCAGAGCATCCAATCACGGGAAAATCGCTTGAACCGAATACTCTTGGTGGTGTATATTCCTCTATTGTTCCTAGTGATCAATTTATCTGAAATAATGAATTTTTGATATCTATTTCATTGCCAGCAATGGAATATATTTTTGTCGCTCTGTTGTGTATATGTGAATTTCAAGGTTGGTGATATATTTTGTAGTGTTTGAACTGCATTGTTACATTTCCAGTTTTGTTACAATTTGTGTGAGGAATTTACACAGTTTTTACAGTGGTTAGAATCTTATCATAGCAATTTACTGCATTTACATTTTCCAGCAAGTACTCTCTCTATGTATTCAAATTAGGCTTCTTACACAATTACTTTGTAGGATGCCATAAAAAGGGCTCGTCATATGGAGAGTTCAGCTACTAAAAGTGTGTGTTATTGAGGAGTGATCTAGATCTTCATATGCCAAGACCAATGCAAAGGTTGACATGGTTGAATGGGTTTTCAATGTGCATGGCTTCTAGCTTCCAATGAAAGAGATTGTAGATGTAAGCTCATATTTCAATTCTATTTTTATTCATTTAACAAATTTATCAATTATAATAGTTTAATTTATTCTTAATTTTATGTTCTTTTCTTTTGTAGTTCATAGAACCTTTAGTTATCCTCCTTTGAGCTTTTCAGGGGAAAATCTTTATATATATATGAGGGTATGCATAGGGCCATGGAGGCCATTAGTTGTATCTATAGTGGGATTGAGGATAAATATTAGCCCATATGGGACATCATTGATTGACGATGACCATATCAACTTCAAAAGCCCTTACATGTAGTTTCCTATTTTTTGGATTTGGAGTTTCAAATATGCCCAAATTTCAAGGCATATGAGGAGGTTTCAACCGGACTCTACACAATCATAGAGTGGATGGACACTAATCCTTAGCTTGGAGTGAAGGTCATATCTAAGATTGAGATCTATAAACTTTCACAAGGGGAACTTTTTATGTGAAATAAATGCAAGGCAACTTAGACAACATTGTAGCTAAGTAAAAGTCTATTAAGGGCATAATTTAAGTTTAAAACTTTGCCTTTTATGCATTAATATTTATACTTGAAGTTGAACAATGATATTGAATTTTTTTTTCTGATTTCAGTTGCATGGTAAGAAAGGTTTGGTGTTAAGGTGCCAAATCTTTAGAGGATCGCAGTTTGTGTCTTTATGTTACACCCCGATTGTATAGCTACTATTGCATAGGGCAATTGATTGTAATGATTGGATCAATATGATGAATAAAACATGCTGTTCTTGTTATCAATATGAGTGTGTTCCATTTAATGATTGTCTCATTTGATTGTTATTTCTATTGATGTAATCCTAGATGAATGTTGCATGCACGTTGTTGAATAATGTTTATTCTAACTTTTGAGAAGTTTCATGTATATTGTTTTGTTGTGAACATATGACTCTCGTTATCATATCATGGAATGCAGGTGTGCGAACCATTTCTCCAAGCGGAGGAGAAATATCACTCGGGAGAGGAGCTTGGTCGGCTAAACAGTAACGAGAACCATTTGAGCATGCATACATGTCCCTTTAGACTGAGTAAGCTAAGTCAGTTGTTTGAGTTATTAGTAAGTTGTCCGTAGGCTTGTAGGTTGGCATTAGGATTCGTGTCTACTTCTGAATGCATGTATAATTGATGTTTATTTGTGTATCTGACTTATTGTACAATGATCATTGTGAGGATAATGTGAATGAACATAAGTGAATAAGTTGAGTGGGTATGTATACACATATATATAGTATGTACACTTAGGTATATACGAGTATATATACATGTATATATATACACACACTACCTATTATTTGTGGATATTAGTAATATAATATTATTATTGCCTGATGACTTTACATAAAAATGTATATATATTTATTTATATATCGGGTTGCTAACTGGCTCATGATATATTTATTTATATATATATATATATATTTAATATATTTAAGACTATAATAATATTTATGTAATAAAATATATATAATGAAATTATATTTTATTTTATTTCTCAATTTATGAAAATCAATTATTTTCTAAAATTAGTCTCCACTTTGGAAATTAACTTATTGCCTGAGTTTAATAATATTTTAAATCTCTTAAGTGAAAATTAAAAGATTATATTTTTACTTGGAGTAAATATTAAAGTTAAACTATGGAAAATTAATAAATGTCTTTCAACCGAAAATATGAGAATCAGACAATTTTCATTTGGAAAAATTTAAATCATATTTATCAAAGGGGAAATTGAAATATTTGAAAAGTAAATGTTAAACTTTTATAAGAGCAAAATATTTGCTTTAAACTATTGAAAGCTTTTACCGTGAAAAATATGGCGTTGGAAAGAGGAGCACGCGCTTGAGAGTGAGAGTGCTTCGCCTAGGAGAAAAATTCAAACCAACTGAGGAATAGCGGCAACGCAGCTATGAGAAGTTGAGGTGTTCTGAGTTATGCCAAGACCATTTCTTTAAAAGATGAATCATTTCACAAATGGTGCCATTTCTGGTGAGTTCCTATAGATGTCGATTTTCTCCTTTAAGCCATGTGCAAAGTTGAAATTTTCTTGTTTTGCTGGCAAGAATTGAGGTCGAATCACCTCTTAAAATGCTAGGTAAGGGATTAGAAACCCGCCACTTATCTCACTAAACTATTCAAAACACAGCGGTGCCATTCCTCATGCCTGCAAGAGTGGAAGTCATTGGTTTTTGGGCTATATATATAGACGCCTTAACATTCTTCATACTACACTTTTCTAAATCTGAGTTTTCATAATACTCTCAGTTTGTTTCATCATTTCCATATTTCTGAAATCATACTCTGTTTTTTGAGTGATAAAGATAGTGGATTTACCAGTAAACTACCACAGTGTGAATATATTTCCATTACAGCTGAGTATTCAACATTTGAGAGCCCATACTGAGTGAGCATTCATCATTGAGAATCCATTTTGAGTGAGCATTCATCATTGAGAGTCCATTTTTGAGTGAGTAACCATCATTTGAGAAGTCTATTTTTAAGTGAGAAGTCATTCAATACTGAGGGCTTTATTGAGAGAAGGTCTGGAAGTGCATATTGGAGAGAAAGCGTATAAACAGGCATGAAACCTTCATCATTTTACAATTTTGAATTTGATCATTATGTTTCTATTTTTGTGTGCAAAGTTTGAAAATTAATTCCTGAATGCAATTTAGTTGTAGGGGAAAAGGAATTTAAGGGAAATGTTTACTTATTATGCATAAAAAGGGAATTTCAATTTATGTGAAGGAATTTAATGAGAAGATTTAAAATGCATATTAGGATGAAATTGCATATTTGGTATTGTCTCCATATAAGGAGAATATGGCTTTACTAGCTAATATATACTAGGATTGAAATGAGGATAGGAGTCAAGCATAATCAGTCAGCTTAAAGACATTAGGTTAACTGAGGTAAGCTTGAGAGACTCCTAGGATAAAGATTTCCAGTATAGGAGGGATTAAGTAATTTACTTGTTATGTTCGTTCATTTCTATTAGATTAGATTGTCGTAGGATAGTCTGGGATGATAGATAATCCAGTGAAGGACTAAGCCTATGCATAGTGTAAGATAGCCTTAAGTCAAATCAGCCCTGAGTAGTGTTTATGATAGATGACCTTCATTCGAAGTACTGAATGAGAGTACTTTGGCCAAAGTAGTGAAATGTACAACTTCCACATAGATGTGAGTTAGTTGAGACTACACTATCAGTTCATTGTGATCCTTTATACTAGTTCGAGATTGTGAAATAGCAAGGTTCTAGTTGTGTAGGACACAACACTATGCTCAGTTGGTAATCGTTAACGGATACCTTACCAATCTCTTCTTTCGAAGGGAGGGCCATCTATCGAATGATAGGTGTGTGGGGGACTGCATTATAAGTCCATGGTTGGCGGAAAAGTGCCCGAGTGGTGTTTCTCCTCCACAGCAAACAACCGATGCACCAAGATTTGAAAGGAAAGGAACTTGGACTGTCTTACTACTATTTGCTCAAAAGCTCTCGAGCTATGTATGTAATTGTTTTAGTTTTGTACTCTGATTTATATTTGCAATGAAAATGGAATTCATGTGGAAATATATTGTAACTTGTATGCATTTATCAATGAAGGAAAGATTTTATTGTAATGCCTTTGTTACTTGTTACCTTTATAAGTTTGGTTGAATCACCTCTTAAAATGTTGAGGAAGGGATTAGAATGTGATGACCAAACCCGTACGTCAAATTAAATTTTTTCCAAATTAACAATAACAAGTAAAAACAATGCCATTTCAATAAAAAAATTATTTTCAATTTCATAAACATGATATAACTTTTGCAACTTTTACTATTTCTTTCCAAAAGAAATCTACAAAGTAAACAAGTACAAGACACATACATAGCTCATAAGCTTTTGTCACAAATAGAAGTAAGAAGGTCTAGGAGTTTGTCCTTTCAAATCTTGGTCCATCGGCCGCTTGTTGAGGAGGAGAAACATCACTCGGGCGCTTTTCTGCCGACCACGGACTGATAATGCGGTCCCCCACACATTCATTTTTCAATGAAAGGCCCTCCCTTCAAAGAAGAGATTGGTGGGGTATCCTTTAACTATTACCAACTGAGCATAGTGTTGTGTTCCTACATAGCTAGGTCCTATGCATACGACAACTCTTGAACTAGTATGTATTTCGGGATCACAGTGAACTGACAGTTTAGTTTCACAACTAAGTGGAAGTTGTTCCTATCACTACTTTGGCCAAAGTATTTCCATTCAATATAGAATGTAGGTCATCTATCACATGCACTAGCCAGGGTCGATTTGACTTAAGGCTTCCTTACTCTATGCATGGGTTAGTCTTTCCGGGGTAGTATGTACCCTAGACGTCCTACATCAAACTAACTACTAGAAATGAGGACGGTATAACAAGTAATCACAATATTTTCTCCTATACTGGATAACTTCATCCTAGGAGTTTCATTAGCTTAACTAAGTTAATCTAATAACTTACTATGATCAATACTTAATTTAACGCCCTCAATTCCATCCTAGTATTTAGTAACTATTTAAAAACATATACTCCTTATATGGAGTTCATACATATAATGCAATTCACACATTAATGCAGACAGATGTACACTTCAAAAAACATGCCATGTCATTCTTTAAAGTATGATAATTACTTGGTTTACTCTTTCAGTTTTCCCATCCGTTTCCAGATGATATGCTGAGCTAATGTTTAGTTGGGTCCCAAGTGCAAAAAATAAGGTTTTCCAAAACTTAGAAGTGATTCTTGCATCCCTATTAGATATGATCTTTTCGGGTATACCATGTAATCTAAACACTTCTTGCACAAATTTTCTCGCAATGACTGGTGCTCCGTTAGTCAGATTTCCAGGTATAAAGTGAGCCACTTTTGTTAGCTTATCAACTACCACTAGTATGGCATTGTGCTTATTCCTTGACATAGGTAATCCTTTCACGAAATCATACTTATCACTTGCCATTTCCATTCCGGAATGTCATGTGGGTATAGTAAACCTGCTGGGTGATGATGCTCAGCTTTTACTCTTTGACACTCGAGGCATTTTGCTACATAGTTAGCAGCATCCCCCTTCATTCCTTTCCAGAAGTATAATGGCTTCACATCGGCCATCATTTTTTTTACTCCCGGATGACCAAAATATGGGGCCTCATGCATTTCCTTCCACACTAGATTTCTTAAGTTGCTTAAGTTAGGTACATATTTCCTTCCTTTGTACCTAAGCAATCCACTTGGTTCAAATTTGAAACCATCATACCTTGGGTCTTGAGGATTTTCCTTGAGTGCTTGCTTAACTTGCATGTAGTATTCATCCTCCGCACATTTCTGGAGCACTTGATATTTGAAATCAGTATGAATTGCAACAATCGAAGCTATGTGGCGTCTCTGACTTAATGTATCAGCAACCCGATTTTCTTTTCCCTTGATGTAGCTGATATTGAAGTCATAATCAGCGATCAACTCCAACCGACTCCTCTGTCTAGCATTTAGATTTGTTTGAGTGAAAAGATATTTTAATCCATTATGATCAGTCTTTAACTCAAAGGGTTTTCCTAGCAAATAGTGTCTCCACATTCGTAATGCATGGACAACGGCTGCCAGCTCTAAATCATGCGAAGCATAATTCATTTCATATGGTTTTAGCTTCCTAGACTCATATGCAATTACTTGATTATCTTGCATCAGTACTCCTCCAAGTCCTTCTTTGCAGGCATCGGTGACAACTGTGAAACTTCTTTCAGGATCTGGTACCTTTAGGATTGGTGCGGTAGTCAATTTCTCTTTGAGTAGGCCAAATGCTTTTTGACACTTCTCATTCCAGTCAAATCTTTTTCCCTCTTTCTGTAAGGAGGTTATAGGAAAAGCAATTTTAGAAAAGTTTTCTACAAACTTTCTGTAATATCTTGCCAAGCCCATAAAACTTCACTTCAGATACATTTTTGGGTATAGGCCATGGAGTTATTGCTATGATCTTGGCTGGATCTACTAAAATTCCTTCGGCTGAAATTACATGACCCAAGTAATGCACTTTATGTTGGAAGAAGGTACACTTGGAAATTTTTCCATACAACTTATGCTCTCGCAACCGTTGTTAAACCATTTCGAAGTGCCTATTGTGTTCTTCGTTTCTAGAATAGATTAGAATGCCATTTAGAAACACTAGTACAAACTTGTCCATGTAATCTCTAAACACACTATTCATAAGGTTCATAAATGTTGTTGGCGCATTTGTCAAACCAAATGGTAAAACTGTGAACTCATAGTGTCCATACCGAGTTCTGATGGCAGTTTTAAAGATATCCTCATCTTTAACCCTAAGCTGGTGGTATCTAGACCTTAGATCAATCTTTGAAAATATAGCTGCTCCTCTTACTTGATCAAACAGATCGTCAATTCGGGGCAGCGGGTATTTGTTCTTTACTGTAGCTTTGTTAAGCATACGATAGTCAATGCATAGTCGCATTGTTCCATCCTTCTTTTTGACGAAGATTACAGGCGCTCCCCAGGGTGAAACACTTGGTCTTATCATTCCTCTTGACAACAACTCATCCAACTGTGCCTTGAGTTTTGCAAGTTTTGTAGTGGTCATTCTATATGGTACCTTGGATGCAGGCTCCGATCTAGGAATTATGTCAATAGAAAAATCAAAGACTCTCTTAGGGGGTAGACCTACTAGTTCTTCATGAAATACATCAGCAAATTCCCTTAATACTGGGTACTTCTCCATATCTAAAATTTCTGAATCATCAATCTCTTATCTTCTATCTCCTGTGGACTTTCGTTATTAGGATCATCTAACTCTTCAATCTTTACTGCAAAGAGTTTGCATCCTTTCTTTTTGGCTCTCAACAGTTGCATTGCTGAGATTTGTCTAACTTTAACCTCTCTAGGTATTCCTTGCAAATTCACTTGATTACCATAGTCATCTAAACATTTAACTGTCTTGGCTTGGCAATCAATTATAGCCCTATGTCTCCACAACCAATTCATTCCTAGGATGACATCATATGACCCTAGTGGTGTGACATATAGGTCAACTTCAGTGGTGAAACTAGGTAATTCTAAGTTGGCCTCAAAAAGACATTGGTCCACCTTTGCTCTTGTACTGTTTGCATACTCTACATTCCATGACGTAGCCATGTGCCCAGCCTTTCTAGACAATTTATTTGCTACTCTAGGAGAAACGAAATTTTCTGTTGCTCCAGTATCAATAAGGACAAAGATAGGTAAGCCAAACTATTTACTTGCAATTTCAATTGGCGTTATCTGATAGTCTGCTTGTCTATCATCAATCGCTGCATGGATTCTCTGTTGGAACATAGCTTTTTGAGAAGGCAGAGAATTCCCAGTTGCTTTATTTTGACAATCCCTCGCATAGTGGTCTCCTTTGCATAGGAAACATCCCGTAGGTGGTCCTTTTCTCTTGGATACCTCTCCGGATTTGTTGTTTCCCTCACTAGCCCTGCTAGTGAGCCCACTGTTGAAGTTGTTTCTCTTTTGATCCTTCCGGAAATCCTTCCCATTGAAACGAGATCTCTTTCCTTTTGATCCGGCAACATCTCGAACAGGTTCATCTTTCTTTGAAGTCGCCTTGGTGTTCATATCATTGTCCTTCTTTTGTTCCTTCCTCTCCTGACGATGGGAATCTGCTTTGAGTTTCTACTCCTATTTAACAGCTTTTTCATAAACAAGGTCCATGGTAGTTGGACTGTGCATGTCTACCTCGCCTCCGATTTTACTGTTGAGTCCCAGTATGAACTTCCTAATTCGGAATCGTTCATCTTTATGATAGATTGGGACATATCGAAGAAGTCGAGTAAACTTCTCCCAGTAATCGTGGACCGACATTGTCCCTTGCTTCAGCTCCTCAAAATCAAAGAGCTTTTGGTCGTAGAAGAGTTGGGGCAACCAATGTTTGCGGAAGATTTCAACGAACTCTCCCCAAGTCAACTTCCAAGAAAGCTCAACAGATATTATCTTCTTGTTTCTTTCAACGGAGTTGGTTGGCGACTTTTCTTTCTCATGGTTGCGGTTATCACCACGTCCATGAGATGAACTTTCAGCTTCCGTGTTTTCTATGTTTATTTCCTTCTCCAACTTGTCTTTTTATCTTTCATTCTCAAGATTGGACAACCTTGCCAAAATCAGGTCGAGTGTTGCTCCCACTCCAATGTCCCTCTGTTCATCTTCTTTACTTGTAGTGGGTTTATTGTGCATCCTCTCGTATGTTTTCACCATGGTTATAAAGTTTTATTAAACTTGGTGTTTTATCTAAGTTAGATTATTTAATCATACAATCAATGGAATCATAAAAGCATTCTTTCTCATAAGCACAAGATTTGCTTAGCAAGTTTTCAAATTACACTCAATTTTCTATTAACATAAGAGTTTTATTTATTTCAAGAGGATCTTTTAATATCCCATCAGTTACATAGAGTGACTATTAAGATAGTCGAGAGGAGAGTATCCCTCAGATTCACTATCAGATACATAACTAAGTGGTGTATAGCCTACAGACTGAGAGTACTGTTGAAACCTATCTTTTCCTTCATCTCTCATCTGCTCATCTCTATCCCAAAAGCAATAATACCCTTCGGATCTATCCTCGGATATATAGTTGTGAGAATTGTTGATTTGGTGTTCATCAACAATAGGGTCCGTCATTTGATATTGAGGACAATTCTCAATTGGTGGAGTCCTTGGTGTGTATCCTGTTGTGACCTTTTCACACATCACCCCATTGCAAATGGGGACCCCCTAATTTTTGCTTCGTTCGGGTCTTTTGGCTTGTTTTTGGTTGGTTTTTCCCACTGTCTCTCTCTTTGCTGCTTGTCTTTCCGGGGATGTGCCCGTCCGAATTGAAATTCTGGCTAAGTCTGTAGAATTAGGGTTTGCATTTCTCACGTCAGTTTAAGGTCAAATCAAGTTTGGCTATTGAAATTTGAGACTAACATTGTTGTCAAGAGGGCTACAAGCAAGTTTCCACTGAATTTTCACCAAGTTTCGACAACTTACTATTTTTAGTAAGTGTTCAATTCAAGGCATTCTCTCAACACTTTTGAAGTTTTGATCGATACACTGCATCCAGGACATGTCACGCTGCTCGTTTGCAAATTTTGAGTTGAAACGGACAACTTTCTATTTTTAGCAAGCTCACCTTCGGGAGCTGATTTTGGGGTTTATATGCGAAGATTTTCAATGCATGTTTGGAGATTCCTTCTGGGTTTTCTGAGACCTACGCGGTGATATAACATGCAAGATGAGATGATGACTTTCAGAACTCAGCCTTCGGAGGCTATTTTTAGGGTTTGCATGTCAAAGTTTTTAGCGCATGTCAGCATATTCTTTGCGGGTTTCTCGAAAGCTTCGCAGTGGTATAACATGCAAATCAGGGTTAGGACTTTTTCAGGAGCCGTCTTTAGAGACTATTTTTAGGGTTTGCATGTTGGGCTTTTCAGCGCATATCAGGTTATTCCTTATGGGTTTTTCAAGAGCCATGCAGTGATTTGACATGCAAGGCAAGATGATCACTTTTCCGGGAACTTACTATTTTTAGCAGATCCACTCTAGCAGCCCCCTCCCAGTACATCAGGAACATGAATAGAGCAAAATGCAACAGAAACGAGGTCAAACGGAGGTCGTTTGATCAACATGCAAGTCGAATTAGGGTTTCCTGCTTCGGGACCCAAAATGAGGGGTAAAGTGCCAGAATTTCCGAAAACCGGTGTATCCCACTACGATCAGTATCTTTTGAGTTGTCCACTGGTAAAATTTAAAGGCAATCGGAGCACTTACTATTTATAGTAAGGCGTTCCAGAAACTGGCTATAAATAGTAAGTCAGCTTCAGGCACCAATATGAACAGGCAAGTCTACCGATGAGGTTCACATCATTCAAATTTCAAGTCAAACGGAGTTGTGGAGATCATGAAATCAAGCAGTTGCTATAAATAGTAAACCACCCTCAGAAACATGCCATAAATAGCAGGCCAGCTCAGGACGGCAGTGTGAACAGGCTAATTAGGTCATGAGGATTCTGTTGTTAAAATTTCAAATCAATTTGAGCTCTAGAAGAGGGAAAATCAAAGAGCTTACTAAATATAGTAAGGCATGAGCGAGCAGCTGAGAAAAGTTCTAAGTCTGACAAAAATCCTGCTCCACCCTGAAAATGCGCCCA
The DNA here is from genome assembly GCA_007258455.2 of Sequoia sempervirens. NCBI lineage: Eukaryota > Viridiplantae > Streptophyta > Pinopsida > Cupressales > Cupressaceae > Sequoia > Sequoia sempervirens. Next base: position 20,593 of record VDFB02104875.1, on the reverse strand, counting down.
AGGAAGAATAAGCTGGCAGGAAATTAAAAATTCTAAGTTTGAAGATAAGTCCAGCTTGACCCCCCAAATGCGCCCAAGGAAGAATAAGCAAATGATAAAAAATTTCTTAGTGTCAAGTTCATCCTCCTCCACCCTCTAAATGGGCCCATCTTCAAGTCAAGATGATGAAAAAATTTCAAGTTTAGACTTAAGTCCTCAGCATGCTAAATGTGCCCAAGTCAAGTGAGGTCAAGGCAAAATTTTGACTTTCTCCTCTCTCCTTTGAATGCACCCATGCAAAGTAAAGACAAATGAAAGGAATCTAAGGCGTTGTGCATGAGAAAGGGAATATTCCTAGTGTTAAATCCTTCACCACCCTTTGAATGCACCTATACATGCAAGGTGAAGACAAGTTTAAGTGTTGACTTCCTGCTGGACCCTTTGAATGCGCCCATGTTAGAGAGAAGAGTGTTAAAAGTGACTAGGGCGTTGGAAAATCCACCTCAATGTGCTAAATGCGCCCAAGTCTAAGGTGGCTAAGGAAAAGTTTCTAAGTGTTAATTCCTCCAAGACCCCTTGAATGCGCCCAAAAGTGTTGACTCTTTGAAAAATTCTAAGTATTGAAACTCCACCTCCTCTAGAGAAATATGCCTAAACTTGAGAAAGGTGATGAAGTTCGAAATGCGCCTAGCTGGCAGGAGGATGAATTTGAAATTTTCCTAAGTGTCAAAAGAGAAGAAGCACGCCTAGAGAAGTAAGATGAACTTTGATGAGGAAATTTTTCTAAGGCATAAAATTCCACCTTCCTCTAGAGGAAAATACGCCCAAGTTGATGGAGGAGATAAAATTTTCAGAGGCATGGATAAAATTGACAAAGATATGTTAGAAGGTGCCAGCTTCATGAAGTTGAAAAAAAATTTCAAGGCCAAGCAAGAAAATATGCCCAGAGATGGAGAATGGGAATAAATTTGTCAACAAAATGTTTTTTTGAGGTTAAAGATTCAAAAAAATTAAATGTACCCCTTTGTTTGGAGACACATGAATTCGATGCTTTCTGAAGGGAATTTTCTTCTGGGTATCGAGCATCTTCAAGAAGGAATGGATTTTGAAGTCTTCCACACTTCGCCAAGGCCTTCAGGATGAAGATTTTGATGGGCACTTAAATGATGAAATTTCCTAAGGAAAATTTTTAAAAGTTTCTAAGGCAAGAAGAATAAAATGTGTTGTTGAAATAAATGCCTTGGTGGATGAATTTGAAGTTGGGTGCCTAGATGATTTTTGATCAAATTCCTGATGAAAACAATTTTCTTGAGCCAGAGTTGGATGAAATATCATAATGAATGCCTCAACCAGTGAAATAAAAAGGGAGCAATTGAATTAATAGTTTCACAGGGTGATTTCAAAGTGCTAAAGCAAAGTATGCCCAAGGGGTATAGGATGGTTAAAATTCTCTAAGGAATGAAAATGGAAGCTCAGGTCCTCAGATGTGCCCAGAGAAAAGATGAAGGTATGATGAGAGTGAAAATGCATCTCTTAAATACACCCTTGAGGAAGATGAGATTGACCTTGAAATATGAAGCACAAGTGTTATATGCCTAGCCTACAGATGCTGAAGAGTCGTGAAGAAAGCAAAGTTGGATGAACCCCATCAGATCTAGAGATCACTCAGACCTTGGGAGTCAAAGCATGAAAATCAGGTGAGTGAAATGAATTTGTATTATGAAGTGTTCTGATGCTCTTCTCCTTGCTTGTTTTGCAGGAGGAACGTCGAGACCAAACGATGATGACTTGAAGAGATGGAACGGATACTCCAAGACAACATTACAATCATGAAGGAAGAAAAGTTGCAAGAAATGGCTAAGTGTTGGAATAACCTAGTATGCACTTAATTCAGAGAGGTAGATGGCGAGGAAGAAATGCTCGAGTCCAAGATAAGAAGACCCTTCAGGATCAGAGGTGGAGAAATAATCATCCTCATGCAGTTCAGAGTTAGAGAATGTCAGTTGAGAAGAAAATCATCATTGAGCACGAGAAAGAAGATGCCGCCTTGGAGTCAGATCAAGAATGTGCCTACCGTACCAGTCCAAGAAATTGAGGCAGTATTGGCCAAACTCATCCAGTTTGCAGTCAGAACAAGAACAGTGTGAACACTTCTCTGGACAGGAATCTTCTAGAGGATGGTGGACATTAATTGTTCATTTATTACTCCACCCCTCTTTTTAGGGTTAGTGCTGAGGTGGCACAATTTGGGCCATCCATCTGATTGTAATCTAAGCCGTCCATTGGACTTGGCCAGCTATATAAAGGGGCATCCCCCCTCATTTGTAGTTCAGTAGAAATTAGGTTAGAGTAGAAGTTAGAATAGAGAGACAACTTAGAGATAGCTTAGTATAGATTGATAGGATAATTTGAAGAAGAGGGAATGTTTTCCCTTGAAAACTTTGTAAGAAATTGTTGTGAACACTCTCAATAAAAAGAGTTTTCATTGATGATGAATTTCGTTTTTTGTTGTGAGTAGCTAGCAAGGTTTCTTCGTCCTTTTGATTCGAATAGTAGCTTAAAGTAGAGTAACTTTCATTTCATGCATGTAGATAGTAATAATGGAATATGGTGTTTGATCTAAGCAAGATTCGCTTATCCATACCACTAGCGGACTCATTGACGGTGTGTTCGCCTTGCGTGGTCAACTGGAAACATTGTAGACCTAACTTCAATCACAGTTTGAATGATGGTATGCGTCGTCATAATGGTATCTTCATGTCAAGTGGTGGTTTGAATATCTTTAGTCATTTCCCCTGAAGATTGCATCGACTCCGTGGAAGTTGTCCGATGCGAGGCAAAGCGAAGTTCGGTTAAAGTTTACTGAAGTTGAGCTCCATATCCCGCACTTAGAATAAAATTTAGACTCTCTAAACCCTGCAACCATTTACATTCCGTACATTTCTGGTTAGTATAGGAAAACCCATGCTTTGTTGATAAATCTTTCGAACTGTGAAAATCCCTTTCTTTGCTGTTGAACAATTTTGTAAGTCCCCTTGAAATACCAGCAAATCACATCGAGCCGACTAAGACTATCCACTGGATGAAGGAACCTTGGAGTTGAACGCACGAACTCTCTCGCAATCTTAGCGTGCTGGATACTTTGATCAAGAGAGAATAGGGTAGCCGTTGGCGACTTTATTCTATGTTGGTGCGGTCACGAAAAACACATCAACATATCCCACAAACTCATCACTCGACGAAATGGTTATAACCTCAGCCAATGGGAGAACCCTAGGATCCCTGAATATGAATGTTGGACTTGAGCTTTCCTCGGAAGGCATGTCCCTGCATAGTGGCAAAGAATCTGACTTTCCTGGAGAGATGTTGGGTAAAAGGTTGAATGCAGCTTCCATTTTCATTCTACTCTTTACTGCATTGATTCGGGAAAGGGCATGACTAATAGTCTCTGTGTCACTTAACCAGATGGCATTCTCATGGTTGGTTCCTTGGATGGTTCTAGTAATGGCCTCATTTTCTTTCTTGGCTTTCAGGTAACGTTCGTTGCCGATTACAGACTTCCTAGTTGTTAATCTGACACATACCATCCTGTCACAAGAATTTTCACAACATTAGATAATGTTGGAATAAAGGAAACAAGGTGAGCTCAAAGGTTTCTAGTGTTTAAACCTGGCTCTGATACCACGTGTGACGACCAAACCCGTACGTCAAATTAAATTTTTTCCAAATTAACAATAACAAGTAAAAACAATGCCATTTCAATAAAAAAATTCTTTTCAATTTCATAAACATGATATAACTTTTGCAACTTTTACTATTTCTTTCCAAAAGAAATCTACAAAGTAAACAAGTACAAGACACATACATAGGTCATAAGCTTTTGGCACAAATAGAAGTAAGAAGGTCCAGGAGTTCATCCTTTCAAATCTTGGTCCATCGGCGCTTGTTGCGGAGGAGAAACATCACTCGAGTGCTTTTCCGCCAACCATGGACTTATAATGCGGTCCCCCGCGCATTCATTTTTCAATGAAAGGCCCTCCCTTCAAAGAAGAGATTGGTGGGGTATCCTTTAATGATTACCAACTGAGCATAGTGTTGTGTTCCTACATAGCTAGGTCCTGTGCATACAACAACTCTTGAACTAGTATGTATTTCAGGATCACGGTGAACTGACAGTGTAGTTTCACAACTAAGTGGAAGTTGTTCCTATCACTACTTTGGCCAAAGTATTTCCATTCAATATAGAACGTAGGTCATCTATCACATGCACTAGCCAGGGTTGATTTGACTTAAGGCTTCCTTACTCTACGCATAGGTTAGTCTTTCCAGGGTAGTACGTACCCTAGACGTCCTACATCAAACTAACTACTAGAAATGAGGACGGTATAACAAGTAATCACAATCTTTTCTCCTATATTGGATAACTTTATCCTAGGAGTTTCATTAGCTTAACTAAGTTAATCTAATAACTTACTATGATCAATACTTAATTTAACGCCCTCAATTCCATCCTAGTATTTAGTAACTATTTAAAAACATATACTCCTTATATGATGTTCATACATATAATACAATTCACACTTGTATTGCTATACTCCTTATACGTGTACATAGAGGAAAATATACAAATGTAAATACATGTATATATACCTGTTGTGACCTTTTCACACATCGCCCCATTCAAAATGGGGACCCCTAATTTTTGCTCCATTCTGGTCTTTTGGCTTTGTTTTCTCTCTCTCTCTCTCTCTCTCTGTCTCCTTTTGGGGATGTGTTCTGTCATTGAGCTTGCAAATTTTGGGCTGTTCAGAATTAGGGTTTGCACTTTCCTCGCCAAGGTCAAACGGCGGAATAAATTGAAAATAAAGACTAACAATCATGTCGGGCAGGATCCCCACCGAAATTCCCCATTAGATTCCTCGGCTAACTTAATATTTTAGTAAGTGTATAATTCAGTGGCATTCACCGCACTTTCCGGTTTTACCAATCACAATGCATCTCGTATCATCAAGTTGCTCGTGGTGCAAAATTTGAGCTGAAACGCATACCTTTACTATTTTTAGCGTATCAAACTTCCGGCAAATTTCGCGGCTTTGATGCAGAGTTTTTCAAAGGCATGTCCGAGATTCCTTTCCTCGGTTTTCAAAGACCTTCGGCGATGGTGTAACATGCGCGCGGAGACGATAACTTTCGTGAGTTCAAACTTTAGATACTAGGCTCATGTTAGGTTAAGATGTCTGGATGATTCCTATGGGTTTTTGAGAGCTTCACGCTATTACGTGACATGCAGTTCGCAGATGAACGCTTATTAAGGAACTTGCTATTTTTAGCAGATGCATCGCGGCAGCCGCTTTCCAGCACTTCAGAATCACGAGCTGATCGCAATACAACAAAAACGAGGACAAACGGAAGTCATTTGATATGCATGCAGAACAAATTAGGGTTTCCCACCGGACCCAAAAAAGAGGCGAAAAGTCGTGAATTTTTCAAAACCGTGTAAACCACCGATCAACATCTTTCAAGCTTATCCGGGTAAAATTTGAGGGCAAAATCCGGAAAGACTTACTATTTATAGTGTTTCATTTTGGAAACAAAGGTAAATAGCAACAAAGATGCTCGATGTCGACAAAGTGCGTCACGGGTGAGGAGCACGCTTATTCAAATTTCAAATCAAACGGAGTTGTGGATATTTCCAACGAAAGCAGCTACTATTTATAGCAAAACCACCCTTAAATGGGCTAAAAAATAAAGTGCCAACCCAGCCAGCAGCCTCAACAGTGGTAACAAGGTCGCGAACATCCAAATGGTTCAAAATTTCAAATCATTCGAGCTTCCGGGCGTGAGAATTTAAGGACTTACTATTTATAGCAGGCATGGATAATCCGCAAAAACGAAGAAATTTTTCTAAGGCATGAATTTCATCCTGCAGCACCCAGGAAATGCGCCCACTTCAGCTGGAGAGTAAGAAAAGTTCTTAAGTGTTCAAATATCTTCCTGTCTTGGTGAAATGCGCCCTCTTCACAGGCATGAAATGAAAATTTTTCTAAGTGTTGAGTCTCATCTTCCTGCCACCTCCAAATGCGCCCACCCTCAAGGAGAAAGTTTAAAAAATTTCTAAGTGTAGAATTTCGTCCTCCTCCCATGCCAAAATGCGCCCAAGTTCACAAAAGGTCAAGGGAGTCAAAGAGTTTCATCCTCCACACATAGCAAAATGCGCCCAAGTAAGGGCATGTGAGGACAAAACCAATGGCATGCAAAGTTGGAAAAGACAAAACGTATGCATGCAAGGAGGGAATATTCCAAATGGGTTGAAAAGGCAAGTTTTGAAATCCACTTCATAATGCGAATGCGCCCAAGTTATGGTCAACAAGTCAAAGCAAATCCAAAAGTTTCTAAGTTAGAAACTCGTCCTCTTCTCATGCTCAAATGCGCCCAAGTGAAGGCAAGTAAAGACAAAATTAAGGAAGCTCAAAAGTCACTTGTTAGGCGTTGAAAGTCTTCATTCTCTTGAGCATGAGAAATGCGCTCAAGTGAGTGTAAGGTGGTGAGTGGAAAGTGAGGTGCTAGGCGTGTTGAATACTCCCCTCCAAGTGTGATGTGCGCCTAAAGAGTATAGGTTGGTGAGTGATAAGTTAGGTGTTGAAAATGTTCTCCATGATAGGGAAAATGCGCCCAAAGTAATTCAAGTGTGAAGTAAAATACAAGGCGTTGGAAATTAAAACAAAGAATATTGATAAGCAAGATGATAATTGCCTAGGCGTTGGAAATTTAATGGTGAATATTGTTGGCCGTTGGGGGGGCTTATCCTTTACACTCTGCAAATTGCGCCCAAGGTTCATAATGCCAAGAGATGGGAAATATGCCAGGCGTTGAAATTGAAAAATTTATTCTTCATGACACACAAGATGCACTCCAGGCACTTGAAAGAAAAATTTCTAAGTGAGTTGAAACATTAAAAAAATTTCTCACCACAAGAGGATGAAATAAAATTTTCTAAGGCAAAATTTTCAAGAGTGCTGAGTGATTCAAAAAATTTCTAAGGCAAAGAAATTTTCCTTAGGAGAAAAACGCCTAAGTCTGGTGAAGTGATGAATTTTCCTGAAGTCCGAGTGAATTTTGCCAGTGATGAAGTCAGAAGATGTTGGCAGTGCAGGAACAATAAAATTTTTCCAAGTCAGAGCAAAGAAACACTCACAGATGTGAAAAACGGGATTAAGTTTGTTAAAAGTTATTTTTCCAAGGTTCAAAATTCAAGAGAAATTAAATGAACCCGTTCGTTGTACACCCATGAGTTCGACGCATTCTGAAAGAAATTTTCTTCTGGGTATTGATGATTATCGTTGAGGAATGGATTTTAAAGTCTTCCGTGCTTCGCCAAGCCTTCAAGATGGATATTTTGATGGACACCAGGATTGATGAGTTTTCCCAAGGAAATTTTCTAAGGCAAAGAATGAGTGTGTTGTTGAGATAAAGTGTTGTGGTTGATGAGTTTGAAGGTGATCGCCTAGATGATTTTTGATCAAATTCCTGATGAAAGGATTTTTTTTCTCGAGCCTGAGTTAGATGAAATGTCAGAGTGAAGTGCGCCAAGCAGAATACAAAATGGGTTGGAAATTTGGCTAAGGCATGAAGAATTTGAACGCCGGTTATTAGTGAAGGCGAACTGGAAGTTAGGAACGTGAAAATCCCGCGTAAGTAAGTTGAATTTATATTATGAAGTGTTCTGATGCTCTTCTCCTTGCTTGTTTTGCGGGAGGAACGTCGAGACTAAACGGTGGTGACTTGGGGAGATTAGGCGAATACTTGGAGAAAATGGCTAAGTGTTGAGACTTCGTATGTGCCCAACTCAAGTGACAATGAAGAAATGTTTTCAAAACTCAAGATGGAGAAAAGACGAAGCCTCGAAAGTAAAGCCGGAAGAACAAAGAGACGGCATGGAACCGCCTACAAACCGGAATCTTCTTAGGAAGGAGGTGGGCAATAATTAACTAATACACCCACCCTTTGTGGCGGTTTTAGGTGAATCTTGTTTAGGGCTGAGGTGGTAATGATTTGGGCCATCCACTGACAGGGATCCTGTCCGGTTGACTTTGGCTGCCTATATAAAGGGGAGTCTCATTTGTGGTATCTCAGGCTGAACGAACTAGAACCAGACCAGCGAACAGCAGAGAAGGAGTAGAGAGGAAACGATGGTATATATGCAGAGTAGCTAGATTGAAAAGGAAGGAAAGTCTTTCCTTTGGATACTTTGTAAGAAGTTGTCATGAATGCTTTCATAATAAAAGAATTTTCATTGATGGTGATTTCCTCTTTGTTATGAGTAGTTGTTGAGGCTTCTTCGTCCTTCCAATTCACGTAGCATCTTGAAGTAGCTTAAAGTAAAGTAGATTTCATTTCATGCAAGTACTTAGCAGTTGTGGAATGTGGTGTTCGATTTGAACAAGACTTCGCTTGTCCATACCACTAGCGGGCTCGCTGACGGTGGGTTCGCCTTGCGTGGTCAACTGGAACTTTGTGAAACTTAACTTTGATTATGGTTTATATGTTGGCATGCGTCGTTGTGATGGTGTCTTCATGCTAAATCGTGATTTGAACATCTTGAGTCACTCCTCTGAAGATTGCACCAGTTCCGCGGAAGCTGTCAGAAGTGAGGCAAAACGGAGCTTGGTTGAAGTCCGTAAGAATTGATCGCCTTGTCCCACGCCCTAGAGTAGAACATAAACTTCTTAGGCCCTACGCTCATTTAATTTCAGTCCATTTCTGGTTAGAATTGGGAAACTTGTGCTCACTTGCCAAATCATTTGAATTACACGAAAGCCCTTAGTCCGCTGTCTGCTGTCAATTGTTGAACAATTGTGTAAGTCCCCTTGAAATACCAGCAAAATCACATCGAGCCAACTGAGTCTATTCGCATTAAAGGAACCTTGGAGTTAAATGTATGATCTATCTCGCAATCTTAGCATGCAAGAAACTTTGTTCAAGAGAGGATAGGGTATCCGTTGGGAAACTTTATTCTGTGTTGGTGCGGCTGCAAAAACCACGTCAACAATACCCACAACCAAACCTGATATATGTATGGATATATGGGATCACGTGGTTATATGGGATCAATACAACATGGGATCGCGTGGATATATGGGATCCCATATACGCTGAAGAATCAAAGAGGTGATTCGACCTTCTTTGGTGACAACAAATGAAGAAAAATTCAACATTGTACAGGTAAAACTCATAAACATGACACCTACAAGCGTTTTCAGATTTTGGCGTAGAAACTCAGCAATTTGTTTTGATGATTCTACAAAGAAGAAATGGGCAAGTTCGCTTGCAATACATGTTGCCATTAAACAGGGTTTGAGTGCCAACTATCCAGCTTCAGCAAAGTTCTCTTGACCTGGTCATGGCGTGAGAGTTCCAGGTCGTGTGATTGTTTTATTCATGGCAATTTTCATTTACCTCACTTTATTTCCTCTTCCAAAGTTTCATAAAGTTCAAATGAAATATTTCTCTTTTGGCATGATTTGCCAAAGAAAATCGATGACTTATTATTTCATTTCTATGACTTAATCGATTTCTATAGTTTCCAAGAAATATTTAACTTTGACTTCTAAATAAAGTCTTTCATTTCCAAGTTTCGAATTCTTTCTTTAAATCAAAAATTAATTAATTTAAATTATAAATATATATATTTTTAATTATATATTTATATATTTTACTATAGTTTTGTTTTACTTATATATTTAAATTTTACAATTTAAATATGTTTATATATTTACATATATATATTTTGGTAAATACTATAGTATATATATATATATTTATATAATATTAAATATATATATTTTTACTTTTACACATAAATATATACATATTTACATATTTGATCGACAAATACGTATATTGCGAGCCAGTCAGCATACTTTCAATATACATATCTATGTATATGTGTATATATTTATATATGTAAATTCTAAGGCAATATTAAAATAATATTATTAACATCCATACATATATCAGGTTTGGTTGTGGGTATATATACATGTATTTACGTTTGTATATTTTCGTCTATGTACACGTATACGTAAGTATATTATATCGATGTACTCATACGAGCATATCCATTTGCCCTCATATGTTTGTATCGACATGAATATACCTACGGATACGTGTATATACTATATACATGTATACATGCCCACCTCCTAACCAGTAATGTAATATCATAAATAGATACACAGATAAGGATCACTTATACATGCGTTCGGAAGTAGACAAGACTCCTAATGTCAACATACAAGCCTACGGATGACTTACCCATAACTCAACAAACTGACTTAGCTTACTCAGTCTAAGGGATGTGTGTGTATGCTCAATTGGTACTCATTACTGTTTACCCGACCAAGCTCCTCCCTGAGTGATATTTCTCCTCTGCCTGGAGGAATGGTCCTCTTACCTGCACGCCATGACATGACAACGAGAGTCATATGCTCACAACAAGGCAGTGTACATAAAACATCTCAAAAGTTAGAATAAACATTATTCCATAACTTACATGTGACATTTATTCAAGAATTACATCAATAGAAGTATCAGACAAATAAGACAATCATTTAAATAGGACACATTCATTTGATAACAAGAACATGTTTTATTCATCTAAAAGATTCAATCATTACAATGCATTTCCCTATGTAGTAGTAGCTATACAATCAGGGTGTAACATAGAAACCTGCCACTTATCTCATTGAACTATTCAAAACACAGTGTTGTCATTCCTCATGCTTGCAAGAGTAGAATTCGTTGGTTTTTGGGCTATATATATAGACGCCTTAACATTCTTCATACTATACTTTTCTGAATCCGAGTTTTCATAATACTCTAAGTTTGTTTCATCATTTCCATATTTCTGAAATCATACTCTGTTTTCTGAGTGATAAAGACAGTGGATTTACCAGTAAATTACCACAATCTAAATATATTTCCATTACAACTGAGTATTCAACATCTGAGAGTCCATACTGAGTGAGCATTCATCATTGGGAATCCATTTTGAGTGAGCATTCATCATTGAGAGTCCATTTTTTAGTGAGTAACCATCATTTGACAAGTCTGTTTTTAAGTGAGAAGTCATTCAATACTGAGGGCTTTATTGAGAGAAGGTTTGGAAGTGCGTATTGGAGGGAAAGCGTATAAACAGGCATGAAACCTTCATCATTTTACAATTTTGAATTTGATCATTATGTTTCTATTTTCTTGTATTTGTTGTGTGTGCAAAGTCTGAAAATTAATTCCTGAATACAATTTAGTTGTAGGGGAAAAGAAATTTAAGGGAAATGTTTACTTATTATGCATAAAAAGGGAATTTATGTGAAGGAATTTAAAGAGAAGATTTAAAATGCATATTAGGGTGAAATTGCATATTTTTTATTGTCTCCATATAAGGAGAATATGGCTTTACTAGCTAATATGTACTAGGATTGAAATGAGGACAGGAGTCAAGTATAATTAGTTAGCTTAAAGTTATTAGGTTAACTGAGGTAATCTTGAGACTCCTAGGATAAAGATTTCTAGTATCGGAGGGATTAAGTGATTTACTTGTTATGTTGGTTCATTTATATTAGATTAGATTGTTGTAGGATAGTCTGGGATGATAGATAATCCAGTGAAGGACTAAGCCTATGCGTAGTGTAAGATAGCCTTAAGTCAAATCGGCCCTGAGTAGTGTTTATGATAGATGACCTTCATTCGAAGTATTGAATGAGAATACTTTGGCCAAAGTAGTGAAATGTACGACTTCCACATAGATGTGAGTTAGTTGAGACTACACTGTTAGTTCATTGTGATCCTTTATACTAGTTTGAGATTGTGAAATAGCAAGGTTCTAGTTGTGTAGGACATAACACTATTCTCAGTTGGTAATTGTTAATGGATACCCTACCAACCTCTTCTTTCGAAGGGAGGGCCATCTATCGAACGATAGGTGTGTGGGGGACTGCATTATAAGTCCATGGTTGGTGGAAAAGCGCTCGAGTGATGTTTCTCCTCCACAGCAAATGGCTGATGCACCAAGATTTGAAAGGAAAAGAACTTGGACCGTCTTACTACTATTTGTTCAAAAGCTCTTGAGCTATGTATGTAATTGTTTTACGTTTGTACTCTGATTTATATTTGCAATGAAAATGGAATTCATGTGGAAATATATTGTAACTTGTATGCATTTAACAATGAAGAAAGGAAAGATTTTATTTGTTGGCATAACAACTAGCACCTCTTGAGTAAGAGTTGGTACGGACAGCTATGCACACTGCGTAATGAGTGTTCTTCAAATTAGGAGGGGAAGCTCCCTCGTTGTGCTGGAATGCGTGGAAAAGAAAAGTAATCTAAGTCCTATCTTTTTGTTCTTAGTTGGAAGAGGCACAAGGTTAAGAAAACCAAGAAGGTTGCAGCTAAGGATTTTCTAGTTTCGCAGATCATTAACTACAACTAAGCTAACTACTTTAAATCTATCCAGTTTCCTCAAGAAAACAGAGCATGAGGAAATGGAGCAGGGTTTTGACTATCAGACAATAAACGAGTTTAGATTCTCTACTTGAAGGCAAGGTGGCGCATCTATCAGCTCAATCTAGACAAGTTTATTGGGCACAAAACAGATTTAAGAATTTACCATGACAATCTTATGAAACCCTATGTGGCATAACACTTGATCAAAATAGTAAAGACTTACAAAACAGATTTATCATCAAAAATAGTAAAGACTTACAAAACAGATTTATCATCACAATCTTATGAAACCCTATGTGGCATAACACTTGATCATAATGATAAAAGATTCACAAAACAGATTTATCATCACAATCTCTTGAAACCCTATGTGGCAAAACAATTGATCACAACGGTAAAGGTACACAAAACAGATTTATCATTACAATCGCTTGAAACCCTATGTGGCATAACAATTGATCATAATGGTAAAGATGCACAAAACAGATTTATCTAAGCTATGGAAAGAATCCACCATTACAATTGCATGAAACCCTATGTGGCATAACAATTAATCGTAATAGTGAAGACACATGAACAAATACCAAAAGAGCAATATTGAGGGTAAGTGTATTAAAGATATATTTCTCTCTGCCAAAAGTTATTTAGAAATGAGCAAAAGTTTGTCGAGTATACATCAAGGTGTAGAACTTGCAATCACCTTGACATCTACGCTCTTGCAATGCATGCAAGATTCGCCAAACCTTTAATGAAGTAAACCATACGCTTAATCGTAAAACTACCATCGCTTTAATCGAACATCTCGATTCAAAATGGACACCAGCGAGCATGCACGTCCTTATTGAAAGCGAAGTTAACCGGAAGACTACTCATCGCTAATCTAAAACCCTAAATGAAACTCCAAGTGTATAAAGCAAATCTCATAATAGATATGCATGTGATGACAACATCGAGTTAACTTGAAAAGGGTAACGCTAAGTTTAACTCCTGTGTGTAATGTCTATCCTGAGAAGCGGGAACTGAAGACTACTGGCCGTGATCTCGAGCAATCAATCCCATGCGAGATTGTTAACTACATCAGCATTTGAATGTCAGCAACTTGAGCAATCTTGGCACCTTTAGCTACCAAACCAGCATTTACCGATCGAACTTTGGCGTTTCAGATCCTAAGTGATGGCCACCATTCTTCAACTTGATGTCTTTGATGTTTCTCCATGACGAAATTGCAAGATTTGACTGTGCACACTCTGGTTGTGAGAAATGCAAACGAACTTGCTACACATGCAAAATTCCAACAGTATCAACCCTCTAAACCAGCTTTGGAAGACAATCGGCTATACGAGGCATGCAACCATATGGATTTGAGTAATCACTTACCATAACCCTCAATGCACTTGATAAATTGTCCTCACTTTTCTCGACGAATCATGAATTAAGACCACCGATTATCTTGAATTCAAATTTATGTGAACCGCACTGTGAAAACTCACTGCTGGATCGTGAACTTGACTATGTTCTCGATAAGATTCTTAGAAAGCTAAGAATAGCTTATCGAGGCTGCAATAGCTCAAGAGTTATTTCGGCGAAAATTGAGATAAGGCTTTGGTCCGTATGAACATTCTAAGACAACCCGTGAACATCGTAATGCTTAAAAATTTGAATTTCTAATTTCAATTGCAAAGAGTTTTCATTGAGAAAATTATGAAACTCAAGAACTAATGTTCTAAGTTGGGCACTCAAAATCAAACGACGATTTTAATTCGAGGAAGCTATATGAAAATGATCCAGATGCTGAGACTTGTTGAATTTTGCCAATTTCAGGAACATGCGAATTGAAAACTGAGAGAAATCTGAGATCCAAGGAGGAAAAAGACGTTTTTTGTATGCTCTTCTTCAATGAAAATCGCCTTTGAATTCCTTCCGCCAAATTCGTCGCATAATCGCGAAATCTTAACCTCGCGTAAAGAATGTGATTGGAGAAATCGCTTTGCAAATAGATGAGAAATCTGCCTTGCTTTGAAAGACCTACTATTTGAAGAAAAACGAATTCAGACTTTGAAGATTAGAATTGCCTTGAAAATAATGACTTCCTGCGGAATAATGGAAATTATAAGAAAAGAATTTGTAATAACACGCTTCTTTGCCTTTGAAGAAAACGAATTTTGCTTGAAATATGAATTTCTCTTAAGAAAACGAATTTCTCAGCTTTATGAATAATAAATGAAGATGGCTATATATATTTCAAAACACCTAGTGATGAATTCAGACTAATCAAGTAAACCGCAAAGATTTAAACCTCGACAGAAAATAGAAGCTCTTCCAATCAGACGCCCGCTTGATCCGCCATCGACGTGAGTTCAAAACAAATAATAATAAAACATTCATCATCATGTAATTTGAGAACTTATACAAAGAGATACTAATCTTAAGAAAATCGCCCATTTACACGCTACAAATGCAATAATAATACATAATATTATCAACTCAGTTGACAATTCTTACAGCTTTAGGATTCACCTAGGCTTCATCTTCGTAAGTCATCTCTGATTACAGGCCGCCCATTTGCTCAAGATGTGTTTCAATTTTATACATCTCCTATTTTATAGCTGACGACAAAGTCATGACTGGCCAACTTCGACACTGATTTCCGGATGACCGGGTGATGCTGAGACTGTTCTGAGATATTCATCGGAAAGCCTATTGAACAAGGAAGAAATGTCTGCTGGGAGACATTACTGCAAAATCCATCATTTAACCCTTTGAAAAATTAGGCGCCTTTGATTAAATTGCTTTACTGTTCCGCATTTGGCCATTTCAACCGCCATCCGATAATTCAAACTACCAACAGCTCCATTTAATGGTGAACCCTCACGACAAGAAACGGCTTCACTCCGCATGCCCGAGACATTCCGCATCCAACGATCATATATTAGCACCTCCAAAGTTCATTAAGGGCCCTTAAAAGTGCCGCCTCGAAGCACCCTCGGGAGTAGTCATTTCAACGAAAATGGCGTCCTTTCACCGTAAGTACCTTTGCATTTTGATCTCTCATATCCGAGTCGTGGATGACCGGATTTAGGCATCATTCGCTTTCTTGAATCCGGACAAATTTAAGGCCCATAAGAGGAAGCCTTTGAGGCGCCACGGCAAGA
The DNA here is from genome assembly GCA_007258455.2 of Sequoia sempervirens. Lineage (NCBI taxonomy): Eukaryota > Viridiplantae > Streptophyta > Pinopsida > Cupressales > Cupressaceae > Sequoia > Sequoia sempervirens. The sequence goes on along the minus strand of VDFB02104875.1, from coordinate 4,961 downwards.
AAACTCGCTTCTAAAGACTCCCCAAAATTCCAAAGGCATATTTTATTTAAAATTACCCCCGCCCGTGATTCTAATATTTTCCCGAACTCACTCTTCAAAGATCTCTCAAAGATCTTCGCGACGAGCGCTCGTAAATCCCCGGCTTCCACGCTAAGCTCGTTGAATAGGTAAAATGATTACGCTCAAAAGCCGTGAAGACTTCGAACGCGAACGAACTCATCTGATAGGCCTAAAGGCTAGGCGCCTCTAGACTATAGAAATACACTGCAAATTGTTTGTTGGTCCGCCCGTGAAATTACGTGCTTGGTAGAACTTCCGCCACGATCACCTGGAACGTCGGATCGACAAGCAGGATGATGCATTGCGGAGCTAGGCTAGAGTAGTACTGATGTCAGGTAGACTTCGTCTGCAATTTTTGGCATCTGAAGGGTCCTTTAAATCAACGCCCCTGGGCTGTACTTGCACTGGGAATCAACAGAGAAGCTCAGAAACGTGAAAACTCCATTATAAGCTGATCTTCAGACGACTGCTGCCGGAGTTCTGAAACTCGGATGACTGCGTTTGATATCTCACCGGATAAGCAGACTAGTCGTGAACAGATTGACTGTATCCGCTATAAGAAATACCAAGATTTACCCCCTCTTTAAGATGGGCACCCTCAGGCTAAAGGTGCGCTTTTGCTTGAAAAAGACAAAATTCTCATATCTGGAACTTTGGGGATTTCAACTTCTGTCGCTGTTTGCCAGAGTTGCAGGTCTCGGAAAGCTTCGCTGGATAGCTTATCGGATAGCCAGACCAATTCTAAAGAGATTGACTGTATGCTCGAACACTTTCAACAAGATCTTAACCTTCAAAAAGTTGGGCGCCCCTGGGCTATAGTTGCGCTTTTATGCTTTTTCCTGAGAAATCTTCATATATTAATCACTGAAAACTCCGTCTCGATCACTGAAATCTTCATGTGCAATGTGAAACGCCATCGTGAGATGTTCCTCCATCATGAAAAGCTCCATTGTGAGTCTCTGCTTCAGGCTATGATCAATAAAATTGACATTGACTAACAAACTATTGACAAAACTCCATGCTTAATATTGCCCAAAAACTATACTTGACATCATTTTAGCAAGGTTTAGACTATTTTATGCAAAATGCCTTGATGAAAAAAAATTGGTTTGGGTACAACATTATTGTAATGCCTTTGTTACTTGTTACCTTTATAAGTTTGGAGTGAAATTGAAAAAAATTTAATTTTCGCAAGGGATAGGTCATTACACTTTTGCCAACCATGTAGTGCTTTAGGATGTGAGCACAATTGGAGTATGTTTGAGCACATACACTCCAAGAGACACAATAGGTTGTTTATGCTCATTACAATATTTGGCTTCATGACGAGCAAATCCTAGGCATTGACTTATCTCCCATCACTCTAGAGGAGGTCTATGTACAATTAGATTGAATCCTTTAGGCTAAGGATCTTATTTTCATTGAGGAGGATTGACATAGATTGCTCAAGTTTATCTAAAGGTCGAGGAGAAGGGTAGACCACAATCAAATCCCTAGATGTTGGTGTCATTTATGCATAGGCAAGTATCATGTCTGCATCATCAAGGACTTACCTTAGATGCTCGTGTAGGACTTACCATATAGCTATGGTTCTGTTGAGTATAGTTATGCTTCCAATTTTGATATTTGTTTTGATGCCATGGATTTCATAATCCATGAGTTTTGTATACACTTGATAATATTTGTAATTTTATATATTTAAAGATGTTTCCTTAAATGAAAAGTTGCTTTTGTAATCATGTAATTGAACTATACTTGTGTATGTGATCAAAGTATCTTCAACTTTATTAGTTTATTGTTTCTTCAAAGTTAATTTAATGAAGGGTGCCTAATAAAAGCTTTAAATATTCAAAAATATCAATATTTTTTGGTTTTTTGGTCTTTTCAATTTGTCAAGTCCTGGCTAACTTTGAGTGTTGAGTTCAAGGCCGAGTCAAAAATCAGCTTGCCAAGTCGAAGTCTTGTACCTATGGTTTGTATATTTGATGGATTTTCTAAGGAAACTTGCTTTACAACTCAAGTAATGGATGAATGTAGATTATGCAATGAGAGACTTGATCATCTCAACATGAGTATTTATGATGTGCACAAGATTGAACTTGTGTATGGTTTGCCCAAGGTTTAACATAACCTTCAAGCACATGAAGGATGCAAGCTTGGAAAAAACATCTGACACATTTTAGTAAAGATAAAGTTTGGAAAGCTAGTGAACTTCTTGAGCTTGTGCATACTAACTTATCGGAGCCTTTCCAATTAGAATCTCTTAATGATTCTCTCTATGCCCTCACATTTATTGATTATTTCACTAGAAGATTTTGGGCCTTATTATTGAAGAAGATAAGTGAAGTCTTGTGCAAATTTATGAAGTTTAAATCATTGGTTGAAAATCAAAGTAACAAAATTATCAAGATTCTTAGGATGGAAATGGGAAAGAATATGTGAATAAAGAATTCTGAATTTGATACATTTTGTATTTTTGTGGAATTAAAAGAGATTTAACCACTCCATACTCTCCTCCACAAAATGGAGTGGCTGAAAGGAAAAACGGAACCATTATGGAAATGGTTAGATCAATGATACATGCAAAGAATATTCCTAAATTTTTATGGCTAAAGCAATGAATACAATAATTGAATATAGCTCCAAGTTCCAACTAAAGCACTTGACATGGTTACTCTACAAATTTGGGATAAAAATATAACAAATATCAACCATTTGAGAATCTTTGGTAGTTCTACTTATGTGGTTGTTCCTAAAGTTAATAGGAAAAAGTTGGATTCCACTTCTTTCAAGTGCATCATTGTTGGTTTTTGCTTTGAGCTAGTAGGTAAAGTGGTTGTAGTGTTTAGATTAGTTGCTATTTAATTCAATTTAGAGTTATAAAATATAAAATCTTGACTATGAGAGAGGATCTAATTTTAGTCTTGTGCTCATACTTGAGATAGAAAGATATGGAAGGTTGTAATGTACCTTTTTAGGTTTTCAATCAAATAAGCAATTTTTTTTTCCAACACATGGAACAAAATATTGAACAGCAACAACACGAAACTAAATGATGAAACCTTCAGATTTGGCTTTCAAATTTCAATTTATTGCAATTCTGGAAAAAAATACAAAGTTTAATATACAAAACTTGAAAGCAGATTTTCAGAAATTAGAATAATAAATGCCCACACACAGGATATCATACTGTTGTACAGATGATGGATCTGTTGCTGGAATAAACTCAGACTCAATTCATTGATATACAACCACTGAATGACAATTTTTAATTACATTTGATGTTGTATGATAGCTGACAAATTGGGTTAGCAGCTAGTAAAGGTGGTCATAGGTCGGTAAATGGTGGCAGTGATCAGATCTGAGTTGTTTGTTGATGATGTTTGCTGAGTGGTGGCTGGAATATGCTGTACAATGGTTAGATATACCTTATGGAAGCTAAAATTTGTTGTACGGTAGCTGAATAGACCCAATTGTAGCCAATAAAAGGGCTGTGCAGTAGAAACATTGCCCTCAAACTCCTTCACAATCACCAATAATGAAATGTTGCATGATTTGCTTGTAAATATTGTTCGATCCGATCCTTCAGAACTGAAATCTGCAATTAAATCTCAATAATCCGCACAAGTGTGATCCATGGATGGAATCACCTAACATGGACAAGAGGGTTTTCTTCCTCCAATCCAGCAATAGAAATCAGGAGGGTTTTCATCCGCAAAATCTCCCACACCAAAGGGTTTTTGTACTCAAGTGCTCAGCCTCAAAATAGAATTGATGAGAGCAACAAATAATGCAAATGACCAATTGACTCTAAAATCAACAATTAATATTTGGCAATTGGCAATTTGATTTGCTAGTAAATACTCAACTGATCTAACTGAAATCTTCAAAACAAATCACAATAATCAGCACAAATGTGATTCTCAGACGGAATCACCTCACATGGATGAGAGGGTTTTGTTCTCCAATCCAACAATAAAAATCAAAAGGGTTTTCATCCTTAAGATTTCCCACACCAAAGGGTTTTGCCTTCAAGTGCTCAACCTGAAAATGGAATTGATGACAATAGATGATGTAAAGACCAATTCACCCTCCTTTTATAAATTCATTTTGGTCCTGTTGGGTCCCAAAACCGTTGCTTGACTTCCTAGAACCAAATCTCTCTCACAAAGCTAGGGTTGTCATCATGTAAGTGAAATCAACTCATCAACAGATTGTGGAGGGTTGAAGGCCAACTCAAAAAGAGTGAGCTATATCTCCTACGCTTTGAGCTCAGCTTAGAATCAAGAGGGTATTCCCAAGGGTATACCTTTAAAGTATTGAAATCACATATAATGAACAATAATGAATACTAACAGCCAAACCCAACTTGATGTCTTGGTTCCAAAGACTGTTGCCGAACCAAGAACAAATGGCAGCCTCAAAACCCTTATGTAGCTGGTAGTGCCATGCAATCATAACCTAGACGAAATGAATTCATTTGAGGCTCACTGAAGATAGATCATTGGTTATATCACAAGGTTATGAATGCACAAAACTTACTCCTACACTGCTTATTAATGTCTTGTTTTTTTGAATGATTTGAGATTGGTCAGGTGGACTAGAGACCCGTGCCTATCCATTGGGTTACAAAGTCACAAATAACAGGAAAGGAAACATAGAAGAGCCGGTGTGGGAACATATGCCATTAAATTACAAGCATTACGCAGAGAGCATACTTAGTAATCCAAACTAATCTACATGAATTCATTTGTAACAAACAAATGATTATTATAATGCATGTAATACATGAGAATGTTGTCATCTTATGTAATGTCCCCATTTTAGTTATACGCCCTTCAATGACTGATAGCCTATTTCCGGAAGCCCGTAGGCTGGTCAGAGGTAAAATTAGGGTTTCC
>VDFB02104874.1:0-52587 GCA_007258455.2 Sequoia sempervirens | reverse complement strand
CTCATAGGGTGTTTGGTATATAGACAGTGGGGCATCATTTCATATTACAGGAGTTAGAGAGTACTTCTCTAGCTATAAGGAGGAGGACATCAGAATATAGATTTATATGGGGAGCATGTCCAAACTCTTGGGAAAGGGATTGTTCTATTTCAGAGGGAGAATGGCAATCGTATTCCCATTCATGATGTGTTGCATGTGCCAGGCTTGGGTATGAATTTTATTTCCATATCTATCCTTTAGGATAAAGGTTACAATGTACTCTTTAGAGGGGCGAATGTGTTAATCAAGCACAAGGATTGGAAATCACCCATAGCTATTGGAGTTAGGAGTGACTGAATTTATAGGTTGCAATTTGATACTCATAAGGCACTAATGAGCAAAAATAATTGTAGAGATCAAGGAGAGCTATGACATAGGAGAATGGGCCATATACATCATAGAGCACTTAAATTGCTTTGTGAGATAGTGATAGGTGTTCCAGAGGTGAGCATAAAGCATGACGATGTATGTAAGGGATGTGTGTTGGGGAAGTTTGCAAAAGAAGCTTTTCCAAGGAGTGACACCATATCCAAGGGTGTTCTTGATCTAGTACATTAAGATATATGTGGACCAATGTCGACGAAGTCTCTCAGAGGATATGAGTAATCTGTTACTTTTATTGATGATTTCTCCAAGAAGACTTGGATATACTTCTTGAAGACCAAGGATGAGGTTTTTAGTTGCTTCCAAGAGTTCAAAGCTATTGTGGAGAATTTGACAGGAAGGAAGATAAAGTTTCTTCGGTCAGAAAATGGAGGCGAGCACAAAGGGAAAGAGTTCCAGGAGTTTTTTACCAAGGAAGGAATCAAGAGAGAGTGGACTGTTCCTTACAACCTGCAGTAGAATGAGGTTGTTTAGAGGAAGAATCAGTCTATATCAGAGGCAGCAAGGGATATGCTACATGACCAGGATATACCACGTTACTTATGGGAAGAGGCATGCAATATGACAATATACATACAAAATAGAGTTCCACATAAGGTATTGGGAAAGATGACACAAGAGGAGGCATTCTCAGGGAAGAAGTCAGATGCTAGCCACTTCAAGATATTTGGGAGTTTGGCGTATTGTCACATTCCAGGGCCTACACGTTCCAAGTTAGATCAAACTGCAGAGAGAGGGTACTTTGTGGGGTACAGTGAAACCTCAAAGGCATATCAGATATTTATTCTAGGGACTAGAAGGATCATAGTCAGGTGTGATGTCAAGTTCATGGAGGACAAGGCATTCAGGAGGTCCAGAGATTTTCTAGCAAATGATTAGAGTGAGCAGCAAGCAAAAGCTCCAAGGATCGTGCAACCAAATCAGGGGTAGCGAAGCTCGAGTACAATTACTAGTACAAGCACATGCTCAACTGCTGAGAGTTTGCAAAGTATGGAGCAAAAAATGTAGCAGATCCAAGAGATGCATCAGGAAGACATGGAGGTTGATACTTCATCCTCTATAGTTGGTAGTAGGAACCAACAGATACATCTAGGGATACTCAGGAGTTTGTGGGATCTCTTAGGATGAGTAGTAGAAAACGGAGACAACCATCCAGGTATAATGGCTACATGGCATTAGTTAGTCAGTTGGTAGATAGTGAGCCTTCTAGCTATCAGGAGGCTACACAATAGTAGGTGTGGCAAGATGTAATGGTTGAGGAATATACCTCAATAGTGCAGAACAATGTGTGGGAGGTTGTGCCTAGACCAACAGATAGGGGAGTGGTTGGATCATGCTATATCTATAAGATCAAGCACCGTGTAGATGGTAGCATTGAGAAATACAAGGCAAGGTTCATGGCCAAGGGGTTCTCTCAGAAGGAGGGAATTGACTATGAGGAGACATTTGCTCCAGTGACCAAGTATACTTCTATACGAGCCGTGATCTCACTTGTAGCACAGATGGGATGGCAGATCCATCAGATGGATGTCAAGATGGCATTTCTTAATGGTGAATTGAAAGAGGAGGTATACATAGAACAACTAGAGGGCTTTGTGGCACACAACAGTATGACCCATGTGTGCAGATTGAAGAGAGATTTGTACAGACTCAAGCAAGCTCCCAGGGCGTGGTATGAGCGCATTGATAGATACTTGCAGGGAATGGGCTTTGTGAAGAGCGAAGCAGATGCTAACCTCTACTACTTGGTGGTTGGGGGTGAGGTTCTCATTCTTGTTCTATATTCTGACGACTTGTTTTTAACAAGTTCACTGGGGCTCATAGAGGAGTGCAAGAGGGACCTTGCAACAGAGTTTGAGATGAAGGATTTGGGGCTTATGCACTACTTTCTAGGCATGGAGGTATGGAAAATAGATGGAAATATTTTCCTTGGACAAGGGAAATACTGCATCGAAATCTTGAGGAGGTTCGAGATGGAGAATTGCAGAGCCATGTCCACTCCTATGATCATGAATTGGAAGAAGGTAGACACATCCAAGGAGAAGGATGTAGACCCCACCTTATATAGGTAGTTGATTAGATATCTCATGTATTTGGTGAACACCAGGCCGAATATATCCTTTGCAGTAAACTCTCTTAGCTAGTTCATGGTCGAGCCAAAGAGAGTACATTGGACAACGAAAAAGCATGTGTTGCAGTATTTGTGTGGTACAATCAAGTATGGGATTAGATATACTCGAGGTGATGGTATCAGGTTGATAGGCTATACTGACGCAAATTGGGTAGGAAGTACAACAAACAAGAAAAGAACTTCAGTGTGTTGCTTCAGTTTGGGATCAGGAGTTGTCTCTTGGTACAACAAGAAGCAAAAGTTTGTGGCTTTGAGTTCTGCAAAGGCAGAATACATAGCAGCTAGCATGGTGACGTGTGAGGCGATATGGCTTCGGAAGTTGTTGGTAGCCTTATTTGGTCAGAGGTTTGAGACTACGGTGATACACTGTGACAATCAGAGTTGCATCAAATTGTTTGAGAATCCAGTGTTTCATGATAGGTCTAAGCATATAGACATTAGATATCACTTCATTAGGCATTGTGTACAATGTGGGATTGTTTAGCTACAGTATATACCTATAGATTAGCAGGTAGCAGACATTTTGACCAAGGCATTTGGGAAGGCGAAATTCATCTTCTTTAGAGATAAGTTGGGTGTCATGCAAAACACCTTCCTCACTAAGAGGGAGTGTTAATTTATGTAGCTTGGACAGGGGTCTCCATTCCCAATAAATGTTTATTTAATTATTTAATTATTTTTTGGAGACTTCTAGAAAGGAGTGAGTTGTCTAGGTAATTATGTAATTAAATAATTGATTCCTCTAGAGACTTCTAGAATACAGTTAGTTAGGGTTGTTAGAGTCTATTTAATCTTAGCCATTGATTGAGATTAAATCATGGTCATTGGTTTTTTAGTGAGAAAAGTATAAAAGGGGATCAATGGGAATTTGGAGAACACACAAGTAGACTTGCAATGATAGCAAGTAGATTTGCAGTGAGAGAAAATAGTCTTGTAGTGATAGCAAGGGCACAGTGATAGCGTTGGGGATAACAGCTGTGAAATTTCAGCAGGAGAAATTGAGGGAATAATTTCTGGAGAAGAATATTGCTGGAGCTCTGCCAGTAAGAGGCAAGCAGTTTATGTATATCTTAATTTGCTGAAGTTTAATAAAATTCCTCATCTGCAGTAGTGGTTTTCCCTTTGGGGTTTTTTCACAAAAAAATTGTCCAAAAATATTGTGTTCATTATTTTGCATGTTTTCTTCTCCATTCCTGTGAGTTTATTTGTGAAGTTGCAGTTGTGTTATTTTTCAATATTTGTTGTGAATTAATTTTTCATAATCAAATAATCTATATTAGATAGGAAATTAATAATCAGTAATTGCAATAGAATTTTCACAGTATGCCCAATGGCGAACAAGAAGCAAAAACACACAGCAACACACAATGGGAGGGAAAAGCCAAAGAAGCATCATCGTCGTCCTCATAGATTCAGAATCGGCTTCCCCATCGCTCCCACCACCTTTAGAATTCAAAACCGTTGCAGAGCTCCCTCTCTCGCCCATCGCTTCTTAGAACAAATATTTGTTAAATATTGATGATCAAATATTTTATTAGTAAAGAGAATTTTTTAGATTGATTAGTTGTTTTGGAGTGAATTTGTTTTTTTTATAATAAATATTTGTTAAACATTGATGATCAAATTGTATAGTTGATAATAACCACCTAAAAAGATAATTTTATTTGGCTAATGAATATTATAACTATTTGATATAATGTTTAAATCATTATATTGATTTAAAAGTATAAACACGTAATAATTGTAAAATTATAAACAATTGATTAATTCTAAAAAAAAAAAAAATTAATTATAAATTAATATATTATATATTTAATGAATATAAAAAATAAAATTAAAACTAAAAAACAAATTCAACCAATATTTTTTTTTCTTATGAAGATAAAAATAATTGGAAAGTAAAAGGCCTTCAATAAAACCATCTTAGAATCAAACTACAATTAAAAAGAAAGATATATAGATGAAAATAATTTATATCTAAATTATTATTTAGAAGACAATTTTCAACAAATAATCAATATGAAAATATTAAATTAAAAAAAAATAATTAGTTTCACTGGGCTTCTGGGATTGAATGGCGTCTGCAACTTTGGGTCATGCTAGGGCACCCGAGCCCTAGCCCGTGATTGCTTCTTGTTTGCTCTTTGCGCTGTGGGGGGTGTTCTTAGTGTCACTTGGGGGCAGAGTTTCCTTTCTTCCTCATTAAATCTTTCCTGCGGTGGCTGCTTTCTCTTTCTGCGCACTGTTTCCTCTGGCGCTGTGGTCTCCAATCCCTGTTTCCTATGGCCATACGCTTGGGGCTGTGGCTGTGGTGTGGGCTCGGCCTGCAGTGGGGTGGAGGTGGTGTGTTGAAGGTTTCGTGAGCAGGGAGGCCCCATTCTTTGCGCTGTATGGTATTCATTTTGGAGGTAGGGTCAAGCTTTCTACGCTGCCCTCCTTTTGTCTTGTGTGGATTGCGATTGGTGAGTGGGGTTGCTGTCCCCACTCCCTGAAGTGGAGCTTTGGGCAGTGTGCCCATCTCGGACCCTCAGTTTTAATGGCTCTTGGCGAATCGTCTGGGGTTTTGCCCCCAATGGACTTTTGCTCTGCAATTGGTGCCAAGTCGTCTTCCCAGGATGCGAAGTTTTTTGATAATAATTTATTTACTCTAGATTCGGGAGTTGGTAGAATGGGATTGTCTGGTGGTTCACGCATTACGAAGGTCAATGGGTGTCTGGAACGCTGTAAAGAGAGGCCGAAGCTAGTTATCCCACTGGAGATGATTGCAAAAGACATTGATTATTACTCAGGTCACTCTTTATTGTGCAAGTTTATGGGGATGCGTATCTCGTTCCAATTGCTGGAGTCATGGGCCCAATAGACCTGGATGTCGGAGGGCGAGATGGAGCTCATGTTGTTGGCAAATAACTATTTCATGGTAACTTTTAACTGCATGGTGGATCGTATTAGGGTCTTTGAAGGAGGCCCTTATTTTTATAACCAGATTGGGCTATTTATTAAACCTTGGCATGTGGGATTTGATCCTTTTGAGGAGATTTCAACTTGCGTTCCACTGTGGGTTCGGCTCCCTCGTTTTCCTGTGGAATGTTGGCGAGATGATGTTCTGCACCTGCTAGCCTTGATGCTTGGAAATCCGGTGGGCTCTGCGTAGCAGACTCAGGTTAAAAAGGTGATGAATTTTGCTCATATTTGTGTCAGAATTGATTTAAGTAAGCCATTACCAGATTCTGTGGATATGTGTGCGTGTCATTATTCGTGGTTGCAGTAATTAGATTATGAAACTCTTCCTTTTCATTGTCGTCTTTGTCATGAATATGGTCACCTGCTACGACGATGTCCAAGGGCTAGGCCTTCAAAACCCCAGTCTTCTTAGCCCCCTCACAACCCCCCAGGGTTGACAAGGGGAAGGATCCTATTCTGGGTGAAGTGGTTGGTGCAGATGGCTGTGTTCCTGTCAAGGCTCATCACATGAACCGGGGTCAGAAGAGGACCTTGATGGAAAGACAGGATGAAGACACCTTTAATAGATTTGAGATTTTAGATGATCTCTGCCAACAGGAAGTGAACCCAGGTTTGGTGAATTTGAATTAGGATGTGTTGGTTTCTGGGCAAGAGGGTCTTTTGGTTGAAGCTACTTAGGTTATGCAGGACACAAGTACTTTGCAAATGGAAACTGACCTTTAGAAGGAGGTTAGAGTGGAGTCGGTTCCTCTGATTGAAGGGAAGAAGGGTGTGGGGGATGGATCTCCTCTGGTGGTGAAAGCAGGTTTTGACATGGTTAAGCATAACAAGTCTCCTTCTCAGTTGGGTCTCCTTCAAAAGGACCCAAAAAAAGGGGTGGGGGAGAAATCCTCCAAGCTTGGTAGAAAAAAGGATTTGGAAAAGATTAAATTAACAGGGGAGACTTTGGTGGATTCAGGGTCCATTAAGACCCTGGATTCTCATTTCTCAGTTCCCTTGAAATGATTGTTTTGTCTTGGAATGTACGGGGCTTGAATAGTGGCCCTAGACAAAAAGTTGTTCATGCTTTGATTAGAAGTCATTCTCCTGGTGTTCTTTTCCTTCAAGAGACTAAGTTATTAGTTGAGTGTATGTTGGGGTTGATTCCTAAGCTACGGGGAAGTGGCGAGTGCCAGTGCATTGGGGCTCTTGGATCGGCTGGTGGAGTGGCTTGTTTATGGAACCCTCACAAGATTCACCCTCTTTGGTGGATGTCTTTTAAGTCTTCTTTATCTATGAGTGCCTCTTGTTTTGAGACTAGGGAGTCTATACTCTTCTCTAATATCTATGTGCCTGTTGAGATTCAGGGTAAGCAACTTTTGTGGTCCCATATCAGGTTTGTTCGTAGCATGGTGCCTTACCTTCCATAGATTGTGGCTAGAGATTTTAATGTCATTTCTGAGCTCGCTGAGAAGCGGGGTGGTATTGCCAGATTGGAGGCTTCTGCACTGCTTCTTCAGGATAATATTGCGGCTTTGAATCTTATTGACATCAAGCCCACCAATGGTCAGTTTACATGGAACAATCGAAGGGTTGGGGAGAGTTGCATTGTAGAGCGTCTGGATCATTTTTTGGTTTCATGTTTCTAGGTCGGTGGTCCTCTAGCTCTGAAATTCTGGATTGGCGAGGCTCAGATCATTGGCCTATCAAGCTTTCCATTACTTCTGCTTGTGTGCCCTGGTCTCCTTCTTTCAAGTTTTAGCTTATGTGGTTGCATGACCCCTCTTTGCATGGCCATGCCACTGATTGGTGGAGGTATGGTAGACCTGCTTATGGTACGACAATGTATACTTTTGCTAAGTTATTGCAATTTGTGAAGTACCAGCTTAAATGTTGGAACCGTTGGTGCTTTGAAAACATTTTCCATGAGAAGAGTGTTGCTCAGGCTGAGTTGGATAGTATTACGAGGGTGATCAGGGAGGATGGGGTAATTGAAGATTTGCTTCGGGAGGAGGCTAGGGCTTTGAAGGTGTTGGAGGAGTGTGAACTATGGGAGGAATTTTTTGGAAACAAAAGGCTCAGATCGAGTGGCTGCAAGAGGGTGATAAGAATACTGCTTTCTTCTTCAATTCGGTGAAAGCCAAGAGACATGGCAATTCTATCTCGGTTTTGGTGAATGACAGGGGGGAGAATCTTTCCTCTTTTCAAGAAATCTCGAGTGAAGCTGTGTAGTTTTTTGCTTCCTTATTCAGGGAAGACTCGCAGGGGGGGTCGGCTGAGGAAGCTCAGGTTCTTTCCTGTATTCCTCCAGTGGTTTCTAGGGAGATGCAGGTGCATCTTATGGGTGACATTTCTTTGGAAGAGTTGGAGGGGATTGTGTTCCAGATGAAGAAGGGGAAAGCTCCTGGCCCTGATGGCTTCCCTATTGATTTTTTTCAGGAATTTTGGGATATTATCAAGATGGACTTATTGGCAGTTGTTCAAGATTCAAAGAAAAATAAGCAAATGTTGCGTGCTCTGAATTCTACCTTCCTTGCTCTCATCCCCAAGTGTGAGGGGGCGGATAAGTTAACTCAATTTCGCCCTATTTCCTTGTGCAATGTGATTTATAAAATTATATCTAAATTGATTGCTGATAGGCTGAAAAAGTGGCTTACTGTGCTAATCTCAGAGGAGCAGAGTGGTTTTGTGGTGGGAAGGAAAATTTTGGATGGGATGGTCATTGCAACTGAGACTATTCACTCTATGGCTATCTCCAAAGATAAGGTGATGTTCATCAAGCTGGATATGGCTAAGGCTTATGATAGAGTTTGGTGGTCCTTCCTTTGGAAGGTGCTTGGTGATTTTGGGTTTGGGGAAGACTGGATTCAATGGGTTATGAGTTGTGTTACCTCGACCTCATTCTCTGTTCTTATCAATGGTGAGCATTCTGAGCTCTTTGGTGCCTCTCGCGGTTTGCGTCAGGGAGTCCCCCTCTCTCCTTATTTATTTCTTCTCCTTGCTGAAGGTCTTGAAAGCTTGTTGAGAAGGAATGTGGAGTTGGGTCTCATTTAGGGATGGAGGTGGGGAGGGGATTTTCCTCCGCAGTCTCATTTACAGTTTGTGGATAACACTGCTCTTATGGGTTTGGCTACTATTAGAGAAGCTTCAAATCTGCGCAGGGTGTTGGATGTTTATCTTACTACTTCGAGACAACTGATCAATGAGGATAAGTCCTCCATATACTTCTTCAATACTTTGGAGCTCATTCAGAGGCGAATTGCTCATATCTTGCATTTTCAGATGGGGACTCTTCCTTTGACCTACCTTGGTATTCCTATTTCGGTGGAAAGGCTGCCCAGGGGTTCTTGGTAGAATTTTCTTGACAAATTTCGTGTGAGAGTGAATCATTGGATGCACAGGTGGCTATCTTTTGCTGGTCATGTTCAGTTACTCAAGTTAGTGGTGCAGGCCCTCCCCATTTATCGTTGCACGATCCAGGTGGCTCCTATGGGTTTTGTTAAGGAATTAGACTCCTTAGCAAGATAGTTTTATGGGCTTGTAGCTTGATATCCTCTAAATGGAGTCTTGTTAGATGGGATGTTGTTTGTAGCCTGAAGCAGTTGGGTGGTCTTGGATTAAGGTAGTCTGTTGTGTGTGGGGTGGCGTTGGCTGCTAAATTGTATTGGCGGTGGTGTGTGGAACAGGATCAGATCTGGGCTTGAATTTTATCCCATAAGTATTTCCCCGGGATCCCTTGGATGGATATTCCTCGTTATCCCCTTGTGGGGAAAGGCTCAGTGATTTGGGGTACGCTAAAAAAAGGGGCTGCGCTCATCAAGGAGGGCTTATTTTGGATTTGCAAAAGAGGGGTGGAGGCACATTTTTGGACCGACTTTTGGGATGGTTTCCCTCCCATTGTTTCTCAGTTTCCTAATTTTTTGGCTCTGTGTTAGAAGTTCCTGGAGGCTGGTTGGTCGAGGGTGAGTGACTTTAAGTCCTTTTCATCTCATGGTTAGCTAGAGGGGGCGAGATGGAAGAACCCTGAGGAGTGGCTCGTGGTTGGTATGGAGGAAGAGTTTGCTAAGCTTCAAAATATCCTTGTCAGTCGACGGTGTAGTTCCCTCCCGGATGGGGATGTTTTGGCCTGGTCTCCTAATCCTAAGGGTGTCTATACTGTCTCTTCGGGATATTAGGGGTTATTATCCCATAGGTTGGATGTTCTGGAGGTTCACTGGTGGAAGAATGTGTGGAACAAATTCTCTTGGCCAAAGTGCAATTGCTTTATTTGGACTTTGGCGTGGGATATATTCTTGAATTGGGATAATATTAGGAAGAGGGGGTTCTAGGGCCCTTCTATCTGTGTTTTGTGTGGAGCTGTCTGTGTTTTGTGTGGAGCTGGAGAGGAGGATTCTTCTCACTTGTTTTTTCGTTGCCCCTTTGCTGTGCATCTTTGGCATTCTTGGCGGGGTGTCTGGAAAATCCCATGTGTTCATGCCTCTTCCCTGGTGAATTTTTAGAGTAGTTTGGGTAGACCTCCTGCTTTGGCTTCCTTTTTGCAAGTTGTGTGGTATGTTGGACCTACTTTTATGCTATGGTAGATATGGTTGGAATGAAATCATCGAATTTTCTGTGGTGAAAAGTTGTTAGTCCAACAAATTTGGCAAAGAGTTTTAGGTATGATTCAAGAGACTATAGAGGCTAAGTGTGAAGTGGAGTTCCCTCTAGAGAGACATGATGCTAAGATGGTGGATAGATTGGGGATTCAGGGATTGTCTGTGGCATCTGCTTGTGTCAGGAGAGGAAGGAGGGTGAGAAAGAAAGTCCAGAGGATGGGAAGATGGCTGCCCCCTCCAGTTGGAATTTTGAAGATAAATACTGATGGTTCCTTAAGAGGCAATCCTAGGCTTGCTGGGATTGGTAGTGTTGGTAGGGATTTTTCTGGCTCCGTGATTTTCTTCTTTGCTGTTCATGAAGGGATGCAAACCGTCAACCTTATGGAAGGTTTGGTGATCCTCTACACTTTGGAAAGGGCTTATGCTTTGGGGTGATGCAAGGTGATCTGTGAATCTGATTCATAGGTTCTAGTTAATTTAATCAATGATCGGAAGGTTTATGATGTTAGTTGGTAGTTGGCTAGGATGGTGCAACAGGTTCTACAAATTAGCTCTTTGATGGAGTTGGTGTCTTTCATCCATATTCCGAGGGAGTGGAATAGCGCTGTTGATTGTTTGGAAAAGTGGGCTTCTGATCATTTAGATGGTTGGAGGGTTGAGGAGTGGGAGTAGGTTTCCCCTAAGCATTGTCATGAATTGGAGGGGATTCTTGTTGAAGATGTAACTGATTATGAACTGGGTTGACGTGGCTCTGGCTTTGTTTGACTGTTTCTTGTTGACTTTTGGGGCTATTGCCCTTTTGTCTTGTATTGCTCTTTCTTGATTTTCAATAAAGTTTTTACCCCCTTTTTAAAAAAAATAAAAATAAAAATAAAAATATTAAATTAAAAAAAATAATATAATATATGATAAAATATTTAAAAAATAATTATAAAATTATAAAAATCAAAATTGAGCATAATAATAAATAAATAAATCTAAATTAATTATTAACTAATTTAATATATATAAATCATAACAAATTATATCTATATAATACATTGAATAATATGTATAAATTATTTAATATTTATATAATATAATATCATATTAATATTAAATGTATATCATAAATTTAAAAAAATGGCTATATAATAAATTGAATAATATGTATAAATTATTTAACATTTATATAATATAATATCATATACATATTTAATATATACAATAAATATATTAACATATAACAAATATTATATAAAATAATAAATTAATTGTAAATTAATTATAAAAAATTATATATATATATATATATATATATATATATATATATGAATAAATATTTGTTCTATGGTTTGACTTAAAGATAAAAAAATTATTTAAATATTTATTAACTTATAGTTTTTAAGTTGACAAATGTTTTACTGCTGTTCTATCCAATTTTTGTGTAGACAATTTAATTTAAATATAAAGGATAATATGTTTTTGATTAGTTAAGTAGGGGAAGGTGCTTGATCCCATGGTTGCAATGTCAAAAAATCAAAAAAGGAATCCAAGTTGGCGAGAACAACACCAACCAACAACAAGAAACACAAATAAGGTTTTAAATTATTATTTTCAACACAAGCATTACAAAAACAAAAGAAAACTTTCGTCACAAGAATATTTTGAGAAGTAGAGAACATAACTTCATTTTTTTTCAATGGAACAATGATTTTCATTGATAAATAGGTTAAATACCTACAATTATATTTGATGATAAAATGTGCAGTCTTGTACAATGGTTACAAATGCAACAAATATTTACAAAAAGGATGTTAGTCCATATAAACAATAACATGTAACAAAAAGGTAGGTAGTTCAACTATGTAAACAAAGAAATATTTACAAGAGTCGACATCAAAATATAGTAAAGGTACAAAGTAGTGAGATATTGGATAATTAATTGCTATCCCCATCATTGATAAAGGATGCATATGTTACTTCCACCCAAATAAAAATAATAATTATAAGATTTATTCCATTCTAATTATTAATTTGGTACCTTTACACATATATGCAAATGACAAATCATGATTCAAACATAAGATGTACACACAGTCTTTAAAGCTTGTAAATTAAATATAAAATTCTTGTACTTATTCATTATATATTTAGCCTAGATTTAACCATTATATTTTTTGTTAATATACACAATGCATTATCTTATTAATATAGATGATATTCAAAGTCATCGTTGTTTTAGGCTTCACACGTTCAAAATTGAATTCATTTTGGGATCACTAGTTTGAGTTGGAATAAACAATAATTATTCTCACAAATACTTCTACATAGAAAGAGACTAGACTATGATTTGTAGGTAACTCAAAATATTAGAAAGACTCATTCAAACTAAATACATAGAAACTTAAAAAAATCATTAAACTTAAATGAAAAACTCTTGTCTTTTTTGGTATTGAGTTGTGTTGGATGCCATTATTTACAATGCAACTAGAATAAAACTCCTTTAATAACTAGGCAAGAGATGTAAACTTCATTGTTAAAATTATTTTAAGACATCACAAAGTGGGCTAATAACATAAAATCCCCACAAATACATGACAAAGAAATGTACTTAAGCTAAAAATTTTGAGGAAGCCAATCATTAATCCTTCAACAACATAGGGGGTTACAAATCCATTACATATTATTCTCATCTTCACTATTAAATGTGTTATCAAAGGTAAGCTAAGACCAAATCAAACCCAAATATCAAACATGAAAAATTATGTAAATATTCAACATATATCTTAAAAATCAACTCAACACATCCACAAATCCTATCCTAAATGTTTGTGGGATACCAATGTTCCAATTCATCAACACTATTGAAGTGTTCAAGAATCAACACAAAAATAATTTTAAGGGTAATACATGTACAATACATTTATACATGTTTTAAAGGTTAAAACTATATATACATGTATAATTGGTTGGAATCTTTCTAAATGCATCTAAAAAGGACTAGATTGTTACACTACAAAGTTAATATAAAATATGCTTAAAATTCAATAGATCATTCCATTTTGAGTATTATAATGCTTGTGTTATGTACACTCAAAATAAAATATGGATGGAGAGACAAAGAATACTAAACCAATCTCAATTAAAACATTTAGAAATTAAAATTTAATATTACTTCTTTACATAAATCTACATCAATAGACCAACCCAAGGTCCCTCATTGAAACTTCTTATACACACCCAAGTTTAACTATTTTATGAACTTATTTTGTATTCAATCATATTCCTAAGTACCATGAATATGATAAGAACATGATAAAACAAATTCAAAGTATAATCAATAAACCATGTGGATGCATCCACACATTTATCAACTATTAAAAATATATGCTCCATTTTAAGTAAAATTTAGATGTACTACACAATAATGCACGATAATATGAAAAAATTGAACAAAAATTGCACCATGAAAAATAAAGGGCAACAAGAACAACAATGAACAAAGGAAATATGGACTTTAATTTATAGGGGTAGTGAAAAAATCATAGAAGTTGATTTAAAAAATATTATAATACAAAATTTCAAACAAAATAATAAAGTAAATGAAGAATCATATCACAATGGAATTGATCTCCACTTGATCTAAGCTAACATCTACTTTACTAGGAGAGCTTGTTTAAAATATCTGTTATATCTCAAAAAGAATGAACACATTCAAAAATATATATGGCCTTCATAAATTCTCTCAAGTCAAGCTTGCACAAAAAAATATAAATCAAATATAGGTTACACATGTCAAAATTAAATTCCTAAGGTGTCATGTCATAAATTGAGACCCACTAGCTAGGTGGCATCCCCATTGGAGGTGATTGGATAACACATCATCATCCCAAGTGGACATAGGCATCCTATTGGCCCTACATTTGTTGTTGCACTAAAAGATCGAATTCTAATGCTCGATACAACCGCCAGAAAGTTAATGCATCCACGGAGGCTTAGTCCATGTCACGAATCCCAAGGAGGACCATCTGCCACAACAACCCCTCAACATTACTTGAGGGGATTCAAACCCAACACCTTTGGCTCTGATACCAATTTTTGGCCCTACAGTTGTCGTTCCACCAAAAGATCGACCTGTTAATGCTTGATACAACTACTCGAGTTAATGGATCCATGAGAGGCGGTTAGTCCATGTCACAAATCTCGAGGAGAGTGTTGACCATCTACCAACACATCCCACTTTGGAATCTATAACATATGAAAGATTTTGTGACACATCATAAGGCATCTTCGAAAGATTTTGTGACACATCATAAGGCATCTTCGAATGCATGGGTGAAAGTTGGTTCCCAAGATGGGTTATGACAGGACGTAAGAGAATTGGCTATTTTTAGTCAGTTATGATAGATTCTCTTATAGCTATATAAGTGTTGTCAGCTATGACATATTCTCTTACAACTATAAGTGTTGCCATCTATGAAAGATTCTATGATAGTTGTAAGATGTGCAAGGCATCTGTCATAGCCTATTTTTAGCATATTCTAGGCGCCCAAGCTTGAAAGAAGAATATCTGCATATTTGACAATTGTAAGGGGTGTAAGGGAATGTTGTACATGTGTCCAAATGCATGTCTAAGGCATTGGATTTTGTGCCATGAGGATTTGGACGCCCGTCACCTTTTAGATGCTTCTTGAAGCTTGTAACACTCTATTTATTGAGTGCCTTGAGTTGTAGAATGCATAGTTTGTTTACAACTAATGAAGTGTTGCCAGGTTAACTCTAGAATAGGTGTTTGTGATGAAGCACTTGTGTAGAAGATTTGTACTTGGGCTATATTGTAACTCTTTGTTGAAGTAATACAATAGTACTGTGCTTTTGGAGGATGGGTTTTTTTTACCCGAAAGGGTTTTCCCCATGTATATCTGGTGTATGTTATTTTATGTGTACTTGTAGATTTATTCCTTTATTCTCTATGTGTATCTCTTGTTGTAATTGTTAAAGGTGTTAAAATGAAATTTTTGTAACTCTCCCCTACTTAGATTAGTGTAGGAAGTTGTTTTCACTCACTTGACTTCCTTTTAGTTGGTATCAGAGCCTGGCCAGCCTTGGTTCCTTTGTTGGGTAGAAGGGTTTTTTGAGATAATCTTAGTTACAGTGGGAGTTTTGCAGAAGTGTGTATTTTGTAACCTTGTTGTAGGAAAGAGATGACAGGCACATCTAGAAGATTGAGATGGAGAAATTTAACGATGGTAATTTTGAATTGTGGAAGCTCAAAATGGAAGACATGCTAGTAGACCGAGACTTATGGCTTGCAATTTCTGGAACCAAACCATCAAGCATGAAACAAGAGGATTGGAATCTCATGGATAAGAAAGCCAAGGGTCTTATTAGACTTTTTTTGGCTGTTTTCATCCTCTTGAATGTCCATGACGAGAAAACTTATGCTTCTCTGTGGAAGAAGCATGGTGATGTCTATTAGGCTAAATCCTTGGTAAACAAACTTTTCTTAAGAAAGAAGATGTATTCTCTAAAAATGGAAGATGGAGGATCCATTTTAGATCACCTGAACTCTTTTAACATGCTGGTTGCACAACTGGGTTTCGTTGGAGAAAAAATAGGTGAACAAGACTATTGCATTCTCCTTTTGTGTTTGTTGTCGGACTCTTGGGATCACTTAGTAATGGCTATTGGAAGCACTACTTCCACCTTCAAGATGGATGAGGTTGTTGCCACATTCCTATCTGAGGAGATGTGAAGGAAGGCTTCTGAAATGGACAAGGAGACCCTTGCAGTCTGTGGCAGACCAAAAGAGAGAAGCAAAAAGAAAGACAAGAAATATAAGTCAAAGTCTCTGGGGAGATCAAAGTCTCCTGGTAAGAAGTCCAAGGAAAAATGTTGGAATTGTGGTGAAGTTGGTCACATTGAAAATATTGCAAGAAGGAGAAGAAGAAGAAAAATAAGTCTTTCTCTGATTCCGAATCTGAGAAATCATCCCAAGATGATGGAGAAGCCTTTATTGCAACCTTTACAACCCATGCATCAGATGATGTGCGGTTAATAGATTTGGGTGCATTCTTTCATATTCTAAGCTTCATTGTTTTATCTAACATGTTTGTTCACTGTGCAGGCATAGGTGAAGTTTTCATTGCTGGATTATTTCATTTTGACATCAGCATGTGGAGTAAAATGGGCTCCCATAAGGGTTGAGCCCAACATGTTGCCCTTTTGTTTCACTTAAGAGGGATGATCACACGTTGGATCATCTATGAAACCCTTGAAGAAAAGTTTTACATAACCATGATTATATTGATAAGGGACAATTATCTTATTAATAAAGGCTTTCCCTTATCAATAATGGCATTCCATTATATCAACATAGTCATGATTCAAAATCTAGTCATCAAAGGTTCCATGATGGTCTAGACAAGTAATAGTCAACAGGAACTGTGTAATCATGAGATATTAGCTAAAGAAATATTTTGAGATAAAGATTGTTGTCTTGGTTCTAATGTTGTCATCATCCATTATGAACTAGAGCTTGGAAGATGTGTTGAGTTACAACTTGAGGGCATTTATTTGTGTATGTCTAGAGGACAACATCTAGATGCAACAAATAAAATGGTAAAATTATAGTTAGAATTAAAGAAGCTTGTTGCACCTCATATGATTAGGACTATGAAGGATGACAAAGTAATTTTTGAACAAAGAGGAGCAAAGAGAGACATCAACAGTGACTTGAAGAGCAACATATAAGGGACTATATAGTCATATGCAGAGAGACAACCCTGTCTCTATTATAGTCAGAGAGTTATTGTTAAAACATCAAAGCCAAAATCTTCTTTAAGGTAGGTTTTTCACCATCTATGGATGAAATCAAGCTGGCATACCAACAAAGTAGGATACTAATTTGAAAGGTCACTAGTAGGTATATGTGACAATTTTAATGATAATTTCCAAGAAAGGTTCACAACAGGATTCATGGAGCAGTATTTTGAAGGTTTTGAAATTATTTAAAAAGAGTGAACAACCAATGCAGTGATGGTTCATGAAGATGGTAGTGACATTACAGAGGTTTGAGTGTAGTCATGGGTTCAAGTGCAATCATAAGTTGCAAACTTCATTCAATTGAGACAACCTATGTAGTGAGGAACAACATGTGAAAGTTAAGCAAAGATGGAATGAGTTCACAAGGACAGTGAGCAAATAGTGTCAAGAAAAGAATTATACAATGAACAATCAAAGGAATATAATGCACATAACCTTGTATTTATGAATCAATGATGCTTTCAAATCAAGAAAAACATAGGTAGCATTATTCATGGATACATCATGTATTTCATGAGTCTACTCAAATCATTGAAAAACTATAGCAACATGTTCATTTCATTCAGGAAATTGGAAAAATAGAGAGGTATAGTTCAAGGCATAGAAGATTTTCAAGAGTAAGCTAATGGAACCCTACAAGAATAGGAGGTTTTCCTTAGGGTTTTGAGCAAAAAAAAGCATTCTAGAGGTGAAAATCTTGAGCTTGTCCTAGGGTTTCACATTTAAACCCTTGGTACCTATAGAAAGTGAACAAACTCCAGAAAGCATAAAACAACGACTAAGGTTATACAAAGGCCGAACACAAGCAAATGGCTACATAGAATGGAGCCTTCAGGGTTTTCAATTATTTTTCCAGAATGAAGCAAGAGGGAGCTCGAGTTTCAGACAAAGTACAAACCCTCATTTGTGAAAAAAAAAGAAACCCGGTACAAGCATTCATAGCCATGGCCATGAAAGATGTGGCGCCAAGCCAAGGTAGAGGAACTTTTTTTTTCTATAGAATGCACAAAGTGAGGCCACAGCCTGTGGCGTTTTATTAAAATCTTTAAGATTTTTACATGAGTGAAAGCATGGAAACAAAGGTACATAATGTTGAAAGCTTGGCTTGCAAGCAAGAGAAAACCCTCAAGTTTTCCAAAATTATCAAGGTAAAAACATAGAGTTTCAAAAGCTTTCTATCATTTTGTTCATGTAGGTTCAAAATGGGAAAATATACACAGAAGAATCAAAATAATTTCATGTATTCTGCATAATAGAGAAGTATCAAGCATTGTTTCCCACATATATTGAAAATAAATGCAAGTTTACATAGACTTAGAGCTTACCTAGGCTCAACCTTGACTTTTTTTTGCTTAGAATCTATTTAAAATCTTCATATGTGACCTCCACAAACCCTCAACACTAGGTGAAACTCTTGATGGCAGCATAGCAAGTTTTCCAGAAATTTCATGATGCAAAATGAAGTGCAGTCAATGTGTTTGCCCATGTTTTGTCTTTAGGGTTTCAACCCTAACTTTGGCTGAAAAACCTGAAGGCATTTTTTCCTTTATTTTAAACTTTTCAATGTATTTTTATTTCCCCTTTATGTTATGTCATTGTGCTAAGTGTCCCCTAAGGACTCATGCTCTCAAAATAGAATTAGTCGATGAAAATATTTTTGCATTTTATTTGTAATGTAAAACATTGATTCAAGTGATGCAGTTATGAATCACTTTATTAATGTTACTTTGTCATGAAAAAATGAGCATGTGATTTCAAGATTGAATCAAGGGGATATGGTTGAAGATTGACGATTTCTTCCAAGCATATAGGGGAGGTTGGAGGAAGTTGACAAGCAAGTGCCAAGAATATAGGAGTGGTTTTGATTTGGTTTTGGAGGGAAATGAGAGCATCTAGGAGAAATTTTTGATACCTTTATGATAGGTGAGGTCTAGGCTTGACCTTTTCTTCATCTTTGAGCCTTTTTGGAGTGGGTTTGGGGGCTAGTTTTTAGGCTTTTTGGTTATGCACGATCAAGGGAGTTTGTAGTCCCTATTTTTGTGCAGCCATTTGGAAAAGCATAAGTAACTTCAAACTTCATTTTGTAAGTTATTTCTTATTATCATCTTTATGCTACATTGTGACTTTTGAAGTCCTTTTCAGCAGAAGACAGTAATTGTAACTCACTTTTTCAAACATGTATAGTAGTTCACACCTTGGAGATCAATGAAGATAAGAAAATTTGCCTTCTTAATTTCTGTTCTATTGTGTGCATTTGAATGATTGATGCAATTACTTGTGAAGTTATCACATTCCTTATCTTTGTGTCTCATTAGTAGCACCTTTGTGTAGAAAGTATATGTATTTACATGTTATAAGTTGTGTTGAGATGCAAGTGATTCAAGTTGTGGAAAATATTTCTTCCTTCTAGGATTGTATGCATTATATCCTCCTTATAAAATATTGATGCAAAGGCATATGAGTATTGAGTTGTGCAAGTCAAGCTTTTGTTGTTGATTGAAACTATGTGTACAAAGTAGTTGTGCAAGTTTTAGGAAATCAATTTTGGTGCATCACCCTTAGTCATAGGTTTTATTTTATGCAATATTTCTTCCCCTTTCCCCAACAAGAAATAGCTTTAGGTGAGTACCATAAGGGCCAGCTTACTCTGTAGGTTCTTTTTTTCCTTAGGTAACCCACATCAAAATACTGAGAGATTTGGTGTTTTTCTCAGCATTATCAACCTTTGGAGGAAATACAAATAACACCATGGTGACTCTAATTACATATCAGCTGGTTTTAGCAGTCCAGATACATGCAACTAATGAGTTTGTTGCTACTTGCTAGTTTTCTATCATTTGAAAGTATTTTCTTAGCATCTAGTGACTCTATTTGGTTTTCTAACTCACATCCTAGTGTTTCAAGACCCTGTTGTCTATATATATTCCAAATTCGTTATCTAGAATTGCCTATGCTTCATTTTTTACCCTTGCAATGTCTAGTTATCAACACCACAATGGTTATTCTCCTCCATTTCATGAAAATTCAGGCTTTTGGCCTCCAAACATCCCTTCTCCTCATTACAATCATCATTACCAGTAGGATCATTTTCAAACCGCTCTTGCTCATCCTTGTTTTTAGCCTGTTCACACTTATAGTTAGCATTGTGAGACCCATTATGCTCTAAATAAAACAGGAAACCTCCCTAGTCAGTCCCAAAATGATACTGATTTGGGTAGCATTAAAAGTTTGTTGTTGGATTTCCAAAGGAAAATTTTAGAAATAGATAGAGAAACACAATATAACATGCAACAAGAGGAGCTGTCCTATCAGATTTCTTGTTATCAGCAGGAGTCCAAAAATAGAAGGGTGTATGAGGAAGAATGCTTGAACATGCAACTTGTAGCCAAGGAGGAACAAATAAAAGAATTTCTTGCACAAGTATAGAGGTATGAAACCCAATCAACCCCTTGCATTCCTAGTTTCAAAATGACAAATATTGCTGAGACCTTTCCTCTCATACCAATCCAAAATCAAGAAGAGGAAAAGGTTGTAGAATCTAAGCCAATTAAAATTCCAAGTTTCAAAAGTTTTTCTTCAAACCAATAGTTGATTCCTAGCCAAGAGCAGTCCATAATGCCACATAATTAGCTTAGTAATGAGCATGTTAACCTCAGTCCTTCAACTGAACCCTTTTTCCCCCCCACCATCTCCCTTTTCAAAGGAGGACCCATTATATGGAGAGCAAATGAAGGCTACGCAAGTGAAGAGGAGAATATTCCAAGTGATGATGATAAAGGAATAAGTATTTGCAACCCCTTTTGTGATAATAAATCAGACTTGTTGCAAGAAGATAATGAGCGTGATCAGCTTGGACAACAATTTAATAGATAAGAGAAAGAGTTTTTTGAAGCAAAATAGGAACTAACTGCTATTGAACAATCGTCATGTGAGCTAGAAGTGGAAAAATCAGCCATGGAGCAGGAGGAAGAATATCGTCTTGATGAGGAGTCTATTATCTCAAGTCAAGAAATTTCTCATGGATTTTATTTGCAAGATCTTAGCTGGTTGGAGGAGCTTCCTTTCTGTTGTACAAAAGAGCTTGAGGTTGATATATCAGTTGAAATTTTGTTGAAAGAGGCTATCTCATTGTTTGAACATTTTCCTTCCTTCATTGAGGAAGAAAATCTTTATTTGGAGTGTACCTCCTTGGGTAATAATGAGAAATTTGAGCTTGGACCAGCTGTTCCTAAGAGCCTTTCAAGAGCTGATAGCTTTGATGAGTTATTAGCTATCCTAATGGAAGAGGATGCTCCATTGACCATGGAGGAGGAATCAACATGGAAAGTTATCATGTAAGGTGGAGGTAATGATGTTATTTCTAATCATTCAAATTGTCTTCTCTCTTGTCCAAACTTAGCCATGAAACAGGAAAACCATGAAAAAGAGGCAGAAATATTTGAAGAATGCAGCCATGATAATATTATATCAGCCTTCTTAGGTTCTTTGAAATAAGAAGAAGAGAATCATGAAGTTCCAAATCAGCTGCTGGTACCACAAGAGCACCGTGTGAGTAAAATGAAGGATACCATCATGCCAAAAGAAGAAAAAGAGGTAACCAACCCAAAGCTTTCAAGGGGATGTCCTATTAGGCATCTAGCTAGAATGGAGGCCAATATGAATATTCCTATCTTTCTTGCACCCAAGCATGAAGGTACAACTAAGGAAGAGCAGATTCAAGTCACTTTTCTACCTTAGGACAAGAATTTTTATATTCCATATGAAAAGGTTAGTGAGCTTGTGTATGTTGTTCAAGAGGTATTGCAGCTATTTGTTTAATTTATATCCATGTTTCATCTCTTTCTAGCTGCCCTCAAGCATGGAAAACATTGTAAATTATGTAGAAAGGGTAGCTACTTCACATAACCAATGAATGGTTTCATTTGAGTAAGTTTCTTGCTTGGTTAGTGTAGAGTAGGTTAGTTTTCATTCTTCCAAGTGCTTTGGCACATTTTGTTTTCATTTTGAGTAATTTTTAGTTAGTCAGTTTGTTCTGAGTCCTTTGGTAGGATGAATAAATTTTGAAGGTGTTATGCATTGTTTTGATGAGTTATAGTAGTATGGATGAATTTTTTTCAAGTCTTGTTAAGTTCCTATTGACTCATGTGCCCAATGGATAAGTTAAGGAAACTAGTCAGGATGTTTAGTAGGAAAACATATCGCAAATGTCACAAAAAATGTTACGTAATTTAGCTTCCAGCTCAATTAGGTACAGCTGAGATATTACATTATGATAAAAGATAAAAGGTACACATTGATTTTTGCTAAAGTCCCATTCATATGCATATAAGTAGTTATCAAATAAATAGCAGTTCATTATGCAAATGTATACAAGAGAAAGATTGCACAAATTTTGCACAAATGTTGTCTTTTATTGATAATTACCAATGCATGGTGTCCCACACAAGCCATGGGAATAACTATTTCATTACAATATAAGACATAAACTATACATTTGAAGAAATAGAAAAAAAAGAGCTTATGGAAAGAGTAGGGATCCATCATTGCCTGAATGACGAACCCCAAGTTGAACTGTTGCATCCTTGCTTTAGTCCCTCTCAATTGGTTTCTCCATAAGTTGACCTGCCACTGCTTGAAATTCCTGCAAGGGATGAGAAAATTTGTGTTAGAACTCGGGACCCATATTCTATGCTTATACTATATAAACAAATATATTGTTTAATCTCATAAAGCATTGAAACAATTTTTGCAACATCTCAGATATTGAAGAAAAAGCAGAGGATTATCATCAATATCCATCATATTTTGAGCTTCATTGTTTTATCTAACATGTTTGTTCACTGTGCAGGCATAGGTAAAGTTTTCATTACTGGATTATTTCAGTTTGACATTAGCATGTGGAGTAAAATGGTCTCCCACAAGGGTTGAGCCCAACATGTTGCCCTTTTGTTTCACTTAAGAGGGATGATCACAAGTTGGATAATCTATGAAACCCTTGAAGACAAGTTTTACATAACCATGATTATATTGATAAGGGACAATTATCTCATTAATAAAGTATTTCCCTTATCAACAAGGACATTCTATTATATCAACATAGTCATGATTCAAAATTTGGTCATCAAAGGTTCCATGATGGTCTAGATAAGTAATAGTCAAAGGGAACTGTCAAGAAGTGAATTGTCTAATCATGAGATATCAACTAATGAAATAATTTGAGATAAAGATTGTTGTGTTGGTTCTAATGTAGCCATTATGCCTAGAAGATGTGTTGAGTTACAACTTGAGGGCATCCATTATGAACTAGAGCTTGGAAGATGTGTTGAGTTACAACTTGAGGGTATTTATTTGTGTATCACTGGAGGACAACATCTAGATGCAACAAATAACATGGTAAAATTACAGTTAGAATTAAAGAAGCTTGATGCACCTCATATGCTTAGGACTATGAAGGATGACAAAGTAATTTTTGAACAAAGAAAAGCAAAGAGAGACATCAACAGTGACTTGAAGAGCAACAAATAAGGGACTATACTTTCATATGCAGAGAAACAACCCTATCTCTATTATAGTCAGAGAGTTATTGTTAAAACATCAAAGCCAAAATCTTCTTTAAGGCAGGTTTTTTCACCATCTATGGATGAAATCAAGCTGGCTTACCAACAGAGTAGGATAATTATTTGAAAGGTCACTAGCAGGTATATGTGACAATTTTAATGATAATTGCCAAGAAAGGTTCACAACAAGATTCATGGAGTAGTCTTTTGAAGGTTTTGAAATTATTTAAAAGGAGTGAACAACAAATACAGTGATGGTTCATGAAGATGGTAGTGACACTACAAAGGCCTCAGTGTAGTCATGGGTTCAAGTGCAATCATAAGTTGCTGACTTCATTCAGTTGAGACAACCTAGATAGTGAGGAACAACATGTGAAAGTTAAGCAAAGATGGAATGAGTTCACAAGGACAGTGAGCAAATAGTGTCAAAAAAAGCATTATACAATGAACAATCGAAGGAATATAATGCACAAAACCTTGTATTTCTGAATCAATGATGCTTTCAAATCAAGAAAAACAGAGGTAGCATTATTCATGGATACATCATGTATTTCATGAGTCTACTCAAATAATTGAAAACCTATAGCAACAAGTTCATTTAATTCATGAAACTGGAAAAATAGAGAGGTACAATTCAAGGCATAGAAGATTTTCAAGAGTAAGATAATGGAACCCTACAAGAATAGCAGGTTTTCCTTAGGGTTTTGAGAAAAACAAAGCATTCAAGAGGTGAAACTCTCGAGCTTGGCCTAGGGTTTCACATTTAAATCCTTGGTACATGTAGAAAGTGAATAGAATCCATAAAGCATAAAGCAACAACTAAGGGTATACACAGGCCGAACACAAGCAAATGGTTACACAGAATGGAGCCTTCAAGTTTTTCAATTCTTTTTCCAGAATGAAGCAAGAGGGAGCTTGAGTTTTAGACAAAGTAGAAAACCTCATTTGTGCAAATAAAAGAAACCCAATACAAGCATTCATAGCCATGGGCATGAAAGATGTGGGGCCGAGCCAAGGTAGAGGAACTTATTTTTTATCTATAGAATGAACAAAGTGAAGCCACAACCTATGGCATTTTATTAAAATATTCAAGATTTTTACATGAGTGAAAGCATGGAAACAAAGGTTCAAAATGTTGAAAGCTTGGCCTACAAGCAAGAGAAAACCATTGAGTTTTCCAAAAGTATCAAAGAAAAAACACGGAGTTTTAAAAGCTTTCTATCATTTTGTTCACACAGGTTCATAATGGGAAAATATACATAAAAGAATCTAAATATGTTCATCTTTTTTGCATAATAGAGAAGTATCAAGCATTGTTTTCCATAGATATTGAAAAGAAATGCAAGTTTGCATAGACTCAGAGCTTACCTAGGCTTGACCTTGACATTTTTTTGCATAGAATCTATTTAAAATCTTCAGATGCAACCTCCACAAAGCCTCAACACCAGGTGAAACTCTTGATGGCAACAGAGCAAGTTTTCCAGAAAAGTTCATGAGGCAAAATGAAGTGTGGTCAATGTGTTTTCCTATGTTTTGTCTTTAGGGTTTCAACCCTAACTTTGGCCGACAAACTTGAAGGCATTTTTTCCTTTATTTTAAACTTTGTAATGTATTTTTATTTCCCCTTTATGTTATGTCATTGTGCTAGGTGTCTAAGTGTCCCATAAGGACTCATGATCTCAAAATAGAGTTAGTCGATGCATTGATTTTTGCATTTTATTTGTAATGTAAAACATTGATTCAAGTGATGCTGTTATAAATCACTTTATTAATGTTACTTTGTCGTACAAAATTGGGTACGTGCTTTCAAGATTGAATCAAGGGGATATGGTTGAAGATTGATGAGTTGTGCCAAGCATATAGGGGAGGTTGAAGGAAGTTGATAGACAAGTGCCAAGAATGTAGGAGTGGTTTTGACTTGGTTTTGGAGGGAAATGAGAGCATCTAGGAGCAGTTTTTGATGCCTTTATGATAGGTGAGGTCAAGACTTGACCTTTTCTTCATCTTTGAGCCTTTTTGGAGTGGGTTTGGGGGCTAGTTTTTAGGCTTTTTGGTTATGCACGAACAAGGGAGTTTGTAGTCCCTATTTTTGTGCAACCATTTGGAAAATAATAAGTAACTTCAAATTTCATTTTTGAAGTTAGTTCTTATTATCATATTTATGCTACATTGTGACTTTTGAAGTCCTTTTCAGTAGAAGATAGTATTTGTAGCTCACTTTTTCAGACATGTATAACAGTTTACACCTTGGAGATCAATGAAGATAAGCAATTTTTCCTTCTTAATTTATGTTCTATTGTGTGCATTTGAATGATTGATGCAATTACTTGCGAAGTTATCTCATTCCTTGTGTTTGTGTCTCATTAGTAGCACCTTTGTGCAAAAATTATACGTATTTGTAGGTTATAAGCCATGTTGAGATGCAAGTGATTCAAGTTGTGAAAAAAATATTTTTCCTTCTAGGATTGTATGCATTATATCCTCCTTATAAAATATTGATGCAAAGGCATATGAGTATTGAGTTGTGCAATTCAAGCTTTTGTTGTTGATTGAAACTGTGTGTGGAAAGTAGCTATGCAAGTATTAGGAAATCAATTTTGGTGCATCACCCTTAGTCATATATTTTATTTTATGCAATATTTCTTCACCTTTTCCCAACAAGAAATATTTTTATGTGATTACCATAAGAGCCAACTTACTTTGGAGGTTTTTTTGCCTTAGGTAACCCACAACCTAGAAAATTTCCAATGTTTCACCAACAGGCTAGGTTTACTCAGCAAGGGTACACTATTAGGAGACAACAGGAAGCAAATGATAAGTCATTTTATCCTAAGTTTTGAATGATGAGTAATTAATAACCAAAGTTTTGTGGGAATTTTAAGGGTTGCAGAAGGTGGAATCAAATATAAATGCTAGAAGCAAATGATTTTCCCAATGTTGGAAATATATAATTTTCATGATGGTGGAAGCAATATAACTAGATGCAAGGATTTTGAGGTATGATGGTAGCAAAAAGGTCTTTGGGTTTTTGTAGGTAGAAACAAAGACCAAATAAAGAGCAAAAGGAGAGTGATTTCAGAAGATTGCATTTAAGAGTTAAACACAAGTACTTTGAAAACCAAAGAGATGTATCGGATATATTGTCCGAAGTTTTAAAGGTTAATGAATCATCAGTTAATACCAAGTTTAACTAATTATTTGAACAAAACTGTCTACTTGATTCGTCATGTATGTATAAGATATTTTGTGCCGCATGTCTTATGATGATTAAATTGTCTCTCCTTAGCCATGTGCAATTTTTGTAATGATCTCTTTTCATGTATTCTATAAAAGGAAGTGAGTTGCTTGATTTTGGATATAAAAATTTGTTGACAAGATATAGATTATATTGGAGCTATACCAATTTAGTTTCTATTTCATTTTTTTGTTCAATTTTAGTAAAGACTTGTACACACTGAAGGGGTTGGTAATACTAAAGCAATTGAAAGGTCATTCCTCTTAGTATACTTTGCATAATTGCAATTGATTATTCCTAGTGAAATAATCAATTTGTTGCACCATCTTTGGGTGCATTTTGAAGCTTTCTCATTGGTGAATGGTTCTATTATTTAAAATATTGCACTATTTTGTATGTAGCTATGAAACAATCCCGTGAAATACTAAAATAGTTTAATCTTTAGTTTACTTAACTTTTAGTATGTGAATGGGAAATATCTGAAAATAATTAATTTATTAGGTGTTTCTCTTCCCACCTTTAATATTTTTGAAGTTTATTTTGGAAAGAGTAAAAATTGAATAGATTATGAGAAAGTGATGAATGCATGATTTATTGAGTTTATTAACATCACTTTCTATTTATCAAGAGCAATATTTAGAACACTAGTAGGCCCCATGTGAAAACAACAATTGATTAATGAACCCTGAGTGAACCTAGTAAGTCAATACTTGAAATTCCTAAGCCTTGTAATAACTAAAATCTTTGATTAAATTTAGTGATTATTTCAATATAAGATAGATTCTATTGTTCATATAATAAAATTTATCTATATGTTGGTGCATGTATAAAATCCACATCAATAGAAGTGGTGCTAGAAGGAGGGCTCGAGAGAAGTTGTTCCTAGTATAAACAAACTAGATCATGGAAGAGTTGTCACTATGTCTAGGTCTAGTGATCATCAAGTAGAGTTGGTGGAATTAAATAACCATACATAAAATCCGAGGAAAAGATCAAATTATGTAGGTTTTTCCCCTAGAAATCAAGACCAAATATCAAAATATTCAATAGC
Source organism: Sequoia sempervirens (assembly GCA_007258455.2). Lineage (NCBI taxonomy): Eukaryota > Viridiplantae > Streptophyta > Pinopsida > Cupressales > Cupressaceae > Sequoia > Sequoia sempervirens. The sequence continues at coordinate 24,848 of VDFB02104874.1, read as the reverse complement.
CTTCAAACACCTGAATATCCTCTTCACCGTCTTTACATGAGTCTCGTTCGATGTTGCCTGAAATTTGGCAACCATTCCAATTGCCTACATAATATCTGACCTAGACGCTGTCACATACAACAAACTACCAATCATAGATTGGTACAAAGTTTTATATGCCAGAGAAAAAACATCATCCTTGCTCAAATTACACCTGGTAACCATAGGTGTTGCAACAAGTTTGCAATCTTCCATCCTAAACTTGCTTAACATATCCTTAATTTATTTGTGATGTGAAATAAAAATCCCTTTGTCTGATTGAAAAATATGCAAATCCCAAGAAGAAAGATAATTCTCCTAACATAGACATCTTGAATTCATTTTGCATAGATTTCTGATAGTTTTTGCATATTTCTTCACTGCTATCTCCAAAAATGGTGTCATTAACATACATCACAACTATCAACATTTGTTTTCCTTCTATTTTTATGTATAAATTATTGTCCACACAACCACTCTAGAAACCTTATTATTGCAAGTATCCATCCAACCTTGAATACCAAACTCTAGGAGCTTTTTTGAGACCATAGAAAGCCTTCTTCAATCTATAAACATAATCTAAATTGTTGGTACATTGAAATCCTTTTGTTTGTTCAATATATACTTCTTCTTCAAGCTTTCCATTCAAGAATGTTGACTTCACATCCATTTGATACACATTGAAATTCTTGAATGTTGAGAGAGCTAAAAGCATCTTGATTGCCTTCAGTCTATCCACTTGAGAAAATATTTCCTCAAATATTATACCTTCAACTTGAGCACACCCTATACACACAAGTCTTGCTTTGTTCCAAATCACTTCACCTTCTTCATTCAACTTGTTTCTAAAAATCCCACTTTGTTCCAATCACATTCTTGTCTTTAGGCCTGAGGAAAAGTTCCCAAGTTTCATTCCTCATAATATGATTCAACTCTTCCTCCATTCCTTCTATCCATCCTTGTTCTTTGCTTGCTTTTGTATATGTCTTAGGTTCAATCTTTGATAGTAAATAAAAATGTACTTTTTCTACTGATCTTTCTGGCATCTTTTGGGCAAGGACCCCACTATCTTTGTCACCAATAATCGAATCTGCAAAGTGATTTTTTTGAACATACTTAGTTGGAGCCTTTGTAACCACTTCTTTTGGATCTTCAACGTTACTATGAATTGATTCCTCATCATATTCTTCCTCTGGAATGTTAGTATTCTGAATAGTTTCATCAACCCTTACATTTGCACTTTCAATTATCCTCATCAATCTTTTGTTATAACATCTGTAAGATTTTCTTCTTAAAGAGTAACTAAGAAAAATGCCTTCATCTTATCTTGAATCAAACTTAAACCCAAATTCTCTTTATCTCTCTTGATATAACACTTGCTTCCAAATATTTTTAAATGCCTTACTGATGCCAATCTTCCTTTCCATAGCTCATATGGAGTCTTCTCTATCTTGCACCTGGTCTGAACTTTGTTAAGAATATACACAACTATCTATGTAGCTTTTCTCTAGTACATATTGGATATATTTTCTTGACGTAGCATAGACCTTTCCATCTCTTTCTTTCAGCAAATCCATTTTTCTACAAAGTTCTAGGAGCAGAAAACTACCTCCAGATTCCATGCTCCTGACAAAAGCTATCACAATTCTTTGTTGTAAACTCTCTACCTCTATCTAATCTCAAGACCTTGATTGTCCTTCTGGTCTCATTCTCCACCAAATCCTTAAATGATTCAAACTTCTCAAAAGATTCAAATTTCTCTTTTAGATATGCAATCCAAGTCATCCTAGTATAATTATTAATCAACATCATGAAATACCTATCTCCTTGTGGACTCTTAGTCCACATTGGTCCGCATAGATCTGTATTTACCAAATCTAATGGATTTGATGTGGGATAATCCTTAGAAGGATATTTTCTTTTTGTCTGCTTCCCTTCATTGCATGGCTTGCAACTAATTGAAGTTAGCATTTCTTGAATCTTGGCATATCCTAGACCGGGCCTTTTGAACTAATCTTGACAATATCATCAAAATTCATGTGTCCTAACCTTTTGTTCCAAATCCGAATTTCATCCTTTTGTGCAGTGAAACAAATCTTTCCATTCAACTCACTAAGTTGATAGATATCATTGTTTGTCCTACTTCCTTTTGCAATTAGCTCACCAATACTTGACTTTCTGATTTCACAACCATCAACAATAAAGGATAATTGATATCCCTTATCACAAATCTGACTAACACTCAAAAAATTATGTTTTAGCCTTCAACATATAAAACATCATGTACATGTGTTTTACCACCATAAAGACTTAAGGTAACCTTACCAGATATTTAGCAATTGAATTATTTCCAAGGGTAACTAAACCACCTTCAAATTCCTTGAAATTCATGAACTTAATTTTATCTCTTGTCATGTGACTAGAGCAACCGTTGTCAATAATCCATAGGTTCTTCCCCTTTTGAGCGTGCAATGCTATTTGAGTAATCATAAAATTCTTAGACTTCTTCTCTTCAAGGACCTTCTTCTAGACCTTCTATAGAACATCACTTCTTCCTTTTTCTAGTAATGGGAAACTCAATTAATTTTGTAGCTCCTTGCAATATACGTCCAAAATTGTTGCACTTGAAACAAATAACATTGAAATTTTACAAAGGCCCAAATGCATTATTACTGACAAAATCATTTATTCTTATCAAAACTCTTCTATAATCCACAACCTTATGTCCATACTCATTACAATTAAAACAGTAACCAAAAAAGAAAAACTTGACCTGGTACTATATACTTGTCTTCTGATTCTCCTCCTTTTGTTCTACACTTGAACAAATCCATCATTCTAATTCATACTACCATCACTTGTCATTGTCCTTTCTAATTTTTAACTTCTAGAACCTATCACCTCCAGACTAGCCTTAGTAGTCTTCTCTAATTGTTCTGTAACCTTTTTCTTCTGATCATCAAAACCTACTCTAGTTTTCCCTTGCAAAACTTTATAACCTTCCAATATATGATCTAGGGTTTTAGTACTCTTACTGAACTTCAAATGGAACTACTGATTTACCTTCTCAAGCTCATTTTTTGCTACAACAATTTCTACCTCAAGCTTTTCATAGTCTTTGTCTCTTGATAGTATTTTTTTTATCAAAACTTCTTCAACTCTTTTTGCTTCTTTTGCTCGAGTCTTTAGTTCAACAATAATCCTTTCAATGTTCTTCAAATATTTTGCAATTATTTCTTTGGCTCTTACCCCTATGCAATTTTTAAATTCAGAGTCTTGATTTCTTTTTGTCCCACAACAAGTTCTTCATAAGATTTGGTTCTTCTTCATTTTCTCCAGAACCCATTTCAACATCACCATCACCACTTTCAAAAGTCACTTGAACACAAATTTTCCATTTTCATCTCTGGATGCATCTTCATCCTCTTCCTTAGTGGAATATTCTTCTTCTTCATTAATGTAGAAACTCCTAAGTTTCCTCTGACCTTTGGATCTTCTCTTAACAACTTTCTTCCCATTCTTTTGCTCAACATTGTTAGCATTCTCATAAGGAAACTTAGCCATAAAATGTCCAACATCTCCACAATTAAAGCACTTGAAAGTTAATTTACCTTTATACTTACTAGAACCTCTTTGCAACTTCCTCACAAAATTAGCTTCTTCCATATTTGATCCACAATCAGAATCTTGATCAACCTACTTCAATGATACTCTAAAAGCAACTTCTTTCCTTATATAATCTTCACTTTCAAATCTCATTTCAAATGCATTTAGTGTTCCATGTAACTCAATCATCCTTAAGGTGTTTAGATCTTTAGCTTCTTCAATAGTAGAGATTTTAGGATCAAGCCTTCTAGGTAGGGATCTAAGAACCTTCTTTACAACAATCTTCTCTTCCAACTTTTCTCCAAGTCCTTGAATATGATTGACAATTTTATCAACTTGGAGCATGAATGTAGCAATGTTCTCATCTTCTTTCATCCTCAGATCTTCAAACTAAGCTTTGTAAGTCTACAACTTTGCTTCTTTCACTTTATCATCACCTTCATAAATAGTTTCCATTTTCCCCATATTTCCTTTGTTGTTCTACAGTCAATCACTTTCACAAATTCATTGTTAAAGTCAAACCACATAAAGTAACATTCCTAGCCTTAGCATTGAGCTCAAGAGCTCTCTTTCCTGCCTGATCTTTAGGAGGAATATTTTCAAGAGGCTCATATCCTTCTACAACTAAAATACAGATATCCATTCCTAAATCCATCAAATATGACTCCATCCTAACTTTCCAAAATGCAAAATTAGATCCATCAAAAAGCAACTTTTTTTCTAGACAAACTTTCCTATGTCATCGTAGATCTACCTTAAGCTGTTAGAATTTTTCAAAGGAACTTAGCTCTGATACCAATTGAAAGGCACACAATGTATTGAGAGGGGGGTGATTAGTAGATCCAAACAATTACAACAATTCCAAAATCCTTCACAACTACTTTATAGATTTTCAACATGAAGAGCACTAAACCATACAAGCTATTAAGTAAAGCAATTAATTTAAAGCACACCACAAGATAACACATAACACCAGATTTTACGTGGAAACCCAAGATGGGAAAACCACGGTGAGAAGCTCTCACAAGCAAGAATATAATAAGTGAATTTTATAATGAGATGTAGGCACCAACCTATTGGAGACACCAATCCCCAAAATATTCAGTAGGAACCAACCTACAGGAGACACCAATCCCCACCGAAATAGAGACACCAATCCCTACCAGAATAATACGAGTAGAACACCAATCATAACAAAACATAAATAATTTGGCAGATTTGAAATATAACTATGACCAATAGACACTCTAATATTAACACTCACTCTTTTCTTCATGCTTCTTCTATGACACAACTGTACATCCCACTATAGTACTTTCATTGAAATCATCAATACATTCAGTGCATACACACACACTTGTACTTCACATCGTTACTTTAAAATGCATCTGAAGATTTAAAATATATACATGAAATTACACTAACACTCTTCCATGTCGACCAGGGATCCACACAAACCTGACAACATAGGATGGACCTAAATTCAAATTACATGAAACACATATTACACTGGTCCAATCTTGCTGCCAAAAGAACATGACACCTTGTACCACCATGAAAACCTTAAATAGGTCTTATCCTCACTCCACACACTTGATTTGAATTTCACACACTTGTAGCCATTACTGCACATGCTTCAAAATTTGAATGGCTTGATGAACCTTCTATTACTTCAAAATCCTTGCACATTGAGTGACACTATCAAAATCTCAAGAAATTGATAGAGCTAGTGTAGGAACACTCTCCTTCCAAACCGTAGAGAAACACTACTTTTCTAAAAGAAATTCCACCCATATTAATTAATCTTTGCCTAAAAATATCCTTTTGGAACACCACACACAAATTGACTACATAGCCAACATGGTATAATAAATTCATTAACTATTTGAAGGCATTCATGCCACTACTGACATGATACAAGATATGATCTATTAAACAACCTACACAACATGCTTCCAAAAACTTGATACAATTGATAATACTTGTACTCCTACAATCTTCTTCATTTTGATAACCTTCACATTTGATAGCCTTGACACCCTTCGATAACCAATGTCAATATAAATGACTTGCTGACATTAGTTTGACATCAACAACAACCTATGCTCAACAAGCATTACTTATAATCCTCATCTTAATGCTGCTAATCATCATGATATCACTACTTTTGACAAAAAAATACTCAAGACACCTTTACTTATCATCAAACAAGGCATGACATCCAACCATGAACATCATCAACACTGTTGGACTACAGGACCACTGAGAGGGGGGGAATGAATAAGTGGTCTAATGAGATATCAAATTTCAAAACTTAATTCACTTGTATTATGCAAAGAGACCCATTGAATACACTTCAAACAATATATGCATTGAATATTGAGGGAGTCACAATGATATGAAAATCAAAACATAATACTTGAACAAAGATGACCAATCAAGCACAATTAGACAAACCATCAAGAGGAGACATAACACAAATCTTATGAGTGGAAAACCCTAAAAGGGTGAAAAACCACTCTAAAAATAAGTTTCATTAGGCCTCACTAGCCAAAACCTTACAAGTTACAAGTTGTGTGCCTCATTGGCTAAACAACAAGCCTCACTGGCTAAAACCTTATAGGTTACAAGTTGTGTGCCTCACTAGCTAAACAACAAGCCTCACTAGCTAAAAACTTATAGGTTACAAGTCATGTGCCTCACTGCCTAAACAACAAGCCTCATTGGCTAAAACCATGCCTCACTGGAAAATCATCACTTCAAAAGAAATTTGTAAGACTCAAAGGGTTTCTTTGTTTCAATACAAATCATTGCTTTATTTCTCCATCAAAAAAATTCCACCTTCCTCATTCTCCCATATCACAAAATAAATCCATTGGAAATATCCATATAAAAATCATGAAAGCAACATCACCAAGAAAGAATTACTATTATACCTGTCTTTTCAAATCAGTAAACACTATCTCTATCATTGCAATTCATGTATCTCTGCATTTGCAAATCAACCAACTGTATCTCTTCATTTTCAATTCAATCAACTATAATTATGTATATGGAATTCAATAAACTCTAGCATAGTTCATAGACATACAACGAAACACACACACACAGAGACTATAAAAAAAACCATACAACCAAATGTACGCCAACTTCAATTCACATCAACTGCCTGTTGGAATCCAAACAATCTATAAATATCATTCATTGATCTTCAGTTTGGCACCTTCATGGTGTCCATTGACCCAAAAATAGTTACACAACGCATAAAAAAGCAGCCACCTATCAAATTAAACCTTTGAGAAATAGTTGTTGGTAACTTTAAAAAGCTGACCTTTGATTTTATAAACTTGCCTTAAATACAATTAAATAATAGCCATTAATTTTAATATGAATGGTAGCAATTGAAGATTTGACATGTCAAGCAAGTTACCAAAGGTGGAAGGGCCGGTTAATGAATGAAGATTAACCCCTTAAGATCATGTTTTAAGTTGTGCACGACCGGTGATACCAAGTCATTGAGGAAATAAATCATAAATCCTTCTATCTTATTGTAAACTAAACTTCATTTAGGGTTTAAGAACTAAGTTACAAACCATGAAGATAACTGTAATGAAATCATATGCTTGTCTTATGAACTTTGAAACTCAGGTCATACCATAGATTTAAGATATTGTGTCTTGAACATAGATCACCTGAATGAACAAAAAATACATTCTGACATAATCCACATGAAGCCTTCTATTGGCATGAAAGTTAAAGGATGCATCAAGCATTACCACTATGAAGATGAAGCTTTAGTTTGCATCAAAACCACACACCATGAAGCAACTTTGTGCTACACTGCTACCACTACCAACACATTGAATGTGCAAGCACTGTGACACCAAGCAATACCAAACAACTCACCTTGCATAACATTGGCATCAAATACCTTGTGCATCTCCAACTTTGGACATCACAAGCTCTTTGAATAGGAATCATGAATAAACACCTTAAATCATGACATCAAAGGCCTTGTGACAATGAATGCATCAACATCAAATCCAAGCAAAAACCCTTTGACAAGAGCAACATGAACTTCAACTATTGACATCAATGACAAACATCATGCCAAAAAACACATCATCATACATCAATGACAACCCAAACTGAATGTTGTCAACAATGACAATCAATGCCAAACAATAATGCAACAATCTTCCCAAGAGTTGGCAACCAATGCAACAATCTCACCAAGTGTTGACATCAATGACAACCAACTCATTATTGACAACCAATGCCAAACATAGAACAATCTCACCAAGTGTTGACATCAATGACAACCAATGCCAACATGGGCATCTTCTCACCCCCTAAACTTATATGCTTAGATGAATATTATTTGATTGTTCACTATTTTCTTATCATACAATGATTATTACTAAAACCCACTATATGATTTTCACACTATTATTATTTTTCCCCTTACCTTGAATTCCTTTCATTCATTGGATGGAACCAATTGAAGGGGGTGCATACATTGTCACTACCACTCTTCATGGTTGAGATTTTAGATAGCGTTTGGTGCTAGATAGAGACACATTACCATATCCAAATAGAGTTATGTTATTTTTTAGTGACACCCCCACATCACACCATGTTTTATCACATTACATTGCCACTTTATGTGGATTTTATTACATGAATGCATTAAATTGAATTTATTGCATTAGAAAATTGTATAGATTTTGATTGCATAATTGCATTGCACAAACCTTTACTGCATGATTGCATCCTATGAACCCTTATCACATTTTTGAATTGTGTAGTTTTTCCTACCACTTTTTAAAAGTAGAATTTCCTATCTCTTTTCTTACCTTGTCATTTTTAGACATTTAAAGCAACCTATAGTTTATGCTTATCTTGATCATATGATATACATCAATTACTGGCTTTTTTTTCTTTTCTATTTTGCATGTTTCAATGAAGCACTCATCTTAATGAGAGTACACAAAGAATAGTTGAAACTTTTGTGAAGGACTTGTATCCTTCTATAAGTGTGAATACTTACTTTTCATGTTGGTCAAGAATGTCGATATACTTTGAAATGTATGTCATGTTCATTTTGTATTTCATTTTATGTAGTTGGGGAAGACATTCTAAACACGATCAAGTCCATGCACTTCTATAATTGTGATCTTGTCTAGGTACGGTTCTACCTTGTAATCTTGTTTTGTATCTATCCAAATACATTCGAGCTTGCCTTTTTTTCCAAGTTCTAATTTTTTCATACTTGTATGTGTTTCATTACAATTTCATGATCCATTTAGATCAATTTTACCAACCATTTTGTATTAACTAGTAAATGTTCCATGCAACATGTTGCTATATGTTAGTTTTTAAAGACATTCATTTAACACTAAATCATAGGGCGGATATCACCATAGAATTAGAAAACAAGTAAAGCATTTACTTTCAAATTCAAAGATAATAAAGGAATGACATGTACATCATCATATATGAGCAACACTGGTGTAGGAGCACCTTGTTCACTGAATGCCTTCAAAAGGAAAAATTGTAAAATTTGAGTTTTCAAATGTAAAAGCATGTGAAAGAGTCAGGTTGAGATCAATTCCAATGTATTTGAGTCCCTAATAGGTCTTCAGGTGGTCAAAATAGTGGAAAGTGCAAAACTTGCAAAAATTGCAAAGTTGTTGAATTGGGAAAAATGCAAAATTTACAAAAAGCAAGAATGCAAAGAGTCAAGTGGGAAAATGGAAGGTTAGGTCGATAAAGTTGAATAGGCAATCAGTTTAACTGATGTAAACATCACTATAAAGCATGGAAAAGGCGAGGAAAAGATAGTCTTTGATTCTTGTAACCAATTTTGTAATAAAGAGTACCTATTTTTCTGAAACGCCTCCTTTGTGATTTTTCCATATTTTTGGGTCTGTACAACATTATCAATTTTTGTTTTCTATTGGTTTGAATTGATAAAGGTTGAAACACTTCAAATAAAGCGAGTTTGAGAAGATCTAAGAGAATTCAAGGGTTGTTTGTAGGCTTCTTTCTTGTAACTGTGTGTAACCCTTAAATAAGGGTTTTGAGAGTCTTATAAGTTTTTACCACCATTCCACCAATGGAGGTTAGTTAGATCGGTGGAATGGAATGTTTTTGGTTGATTTCTAGTTTGTGAATGTGTGCAAGTGCAGGGGAAGTAATGGTGCAAGGTTTTGATGTTGTCCTCAATGGAAATTCTGAGTTTTTCCCTTGAAAAATGATGGTTACAAGCATGGTAATGAAGAAACAATGTGTGTAAGGGCTTGGTGATGATAGATGAAGATTGGGAAGACATAATCTAACATGTTTGGAGTGGTGGCAAGTGGATTTAAGGTTTGCAATATTCTGTTTCAATAAACCCTCATTCTTTTAAGCATTGTGGAGCCTAGAATCAAGGGTTTTATTGTTCAGTGTTTTGTTGGGCCATTCAGTCCCTAAAAGTTGTTGAATCTCAAGTTTTGAAACCTAATCTAAGACTGTTCAGGGTTATTGGGTGTTTTGATGGTGATTTAAGAACACTTGCTTTGTATTTTTGGCCTAATTGAGGCACATTTACAACGTACAGTCAATTGTTCTTGTGAAAATTTCAAAACAACCTAATCAAATCCTTTGATATGTGATAGTAGATCAAAATGGGTTCTGGAATATGTCTTGGGCTTGTGAAGATTCAATATGGATTGGTTGATATACCCCCTTTTGTCATGTTGCTATACTACTAGGGTTTTGGGTCTATGACAACAAGAAAGTGTAATTCTGTAAATACATAGATCTACGTGTTTGTCTTTGTATTGTAACTGCTAAGGTGATGATATTAAAGGTGTAATAATGGTTTGGGAAAGGTCTAGAAACAAAAAAATGTTGTTTTGGGTGTTTTAAGCAATATGGAGTCAAATTACAAATTGGTTGTCTTGGTGTATGTATTTAAAGAAATGAGATAACCGGGGTCTACTGTGAGGTGGTGTTGATCCTGACAAAGTAATGTTGTTTGAGTTGAATTTGAGTTTGGTAAAAGATTAGAAGCATGAAGGGTTGGTTTGTTGTCATTTTGCCTTGTGGAACAAGATGAGATGAAGCATAATTTAGTGAATGTGGAAGGATTGATTGGTTCAGTGTTTCTAATCAAGTTTTTGTTTTGTTCCTATTCAAATGATGATGGCTGAGATGTTTTTGAGTCTGATAATGCTTTGGAGTCAAGTTTTGAGTACTTGATGCTTTGTAGCAATGAAAATTCAAGTGAAAATGAAGAGATGTTAAGAGATTAAGTGAATTTGGTGAATGGTTAAGAGGATCTTCTCTTGATTTGTGTTTAAGGTCAGAAGTACCCTTGATGGTTTGTTGTTTTTGGTAGATGCCCTACATCAAACACCTACATCATTATGTAAGCCATTTGCATGTCAACAAATGCTATCTTCAGCCTTTTCTCATCGCCACTAATTTGGTTCACCAAAGAGTTTGACCTAAACAAACCCATTCACCTTCTAAGTTGACAAGTTGTTCAATGGTGTCTTGGTTACTCATATATCTAATAGATGAAGACATATTGTAAATATAGAGATAATTTTCTATTAAATCATTCATGTGCATCCTAGAACATTTGTACACATCAAGATCAAGTTTACAACAATAAAGATCAATTACATAAGACACACCAACAATTTGCATATACAATATATACAGGTCTAGACTTAAAAAAAAATTTATTAGATCGATTATATTAATAATGAATCAACCCAAAATATTATTATTATCTATTGTCAATTTTAAAGCTAACTACAATTATTCTCTTATTTGTAATTGTGATTTTTTTTTAATTCTATTATATATCATCTCTATTATATTTAGAAATTAATTAATTTATCTTTAATGAACAAAGTTCTATTAAATTGCTCCAACAAAGATATAATATAAATGAAAACAGATTTAAGGCCAAACAAAAGCTAACGACATCATCAAGAAGTAAAATAGTATTAATTACATTTAATTAATTACCCTGAAAAATGATGCAAAGCCGTATTTTCTAATAAGCATCATTCTTTAATAAAATCACTACAAATATTTACAAAACCAGACATTTACAGTCATTTATCCTTAGCAGCATTTACAGAAGCCTCTTCTTCATAATACTTCCTGAAAGCCCTGGGCAGATAAACAGGAAGCAGAAAACAGAACAAATTAAAACACCAAAACGCCAGATTCGCCACAGCAAGCGCCCGGCCGAAATTGTTCCACGGTTGGCCCGCCCTCTCTTTCCCAAATTCCGTTTCAATCCACTCCACAATCGTGAAAACCCTACGCGTATTGTAAAAAATGGGCACGAAAGCTCTGGAAGGCAGCGAAAACCTCCTGAAATTAAACGTCGCGCCCTCCCAGAAAATCTGCGCCGAAAGCAGAAAAACGTGTGGCGCCGCCGCCAGGACGCCTTCCCTGTGCCCGGCCTTAATTCCGCCGAAAATGTAAACCAGAGGGAAAATTAAGCCCACCGCGGCGCCTAGCGAGACGTAGCAGACAAAAAGGCGACTGGGGGCAAAGACCCGCTGCGGAGGGTTTGCAGCTGCGGCGGCGGTTACCGGAAAGGCTATTTTGGACATGACCAGAATATATAGTGCCGAGAAGAAGAAGAATAAAACGTCTTTAAGGGATACAAGGCTGCTGGCCGCGAAGATTATCATTATTGCCACGGCGTTGATCTGAGTAAAGGAGAAGGGGCCTGGAATGGCTTTTTTCAGGTCCGGGGTTTCGACCCCGTCGCCTATCGGAACTGCTCCTGCGCCTGACATTATTTTGCTTGCTTTGTTGGTTTTTCCTATGTGAGATTTTTGTTGCTTTAACAGCGTTATTACAGTCTATCGGAAAGAAAGAGCGAGTGGTGTAGAAATGGGGACGATTTTTTTCGGTAGATTTTATTTTGCAGCAACGTGGCAACTAGAATGGCACTTGGCCATGAGTTAGACACGTCCGGCATGGATTGTTAGGAATGAGATTTTTCATGATTTAAAATGTGTATTTTTGTAATTGTGGAAATCTGCACACCCATGTCATTTTCCATTTCGTTGTATCTATTGTGGGGAGATCTTTTGATCAATGGATCAATCTTGTATGAAGTTAGATATATTCTTACATTAATATAAATCTTCTACATGTTCATTTTAGGAGCAACTGCATTCTTTGAGTTTTTTTGTTTTTGATTATCCCATTACAGATATGATGACAAAGATTAACTTAGGAGAACATGATTCCTAGAGATATGACAATCTTCTAAAAGTATTTTAAAATACTATTAGTGTGTATAGTAGAGTAGATAGAGGGGAATTTGACAAACTAGACAGTAATAGCACAAAATTAAGAAGATCACGCTTGTGCAATATAAGGATAGATTTGTAGATGTGGAAAAGACCCAAGGTGTGGACTTGACCCTAGACAAAGCAAATGTCTTATGTAGAATCCAAGACATTACCAAAATTGAGCAACAATATTGACTTTATGTAAGACCACCTAGTTGATTAATTCTCTTTGATGCAAACTAAGAATCTTTTAATAGCTAGTGACAACATACCCTAAGTGAATTATGGTTAAGGTGATTTAGTTGTTTTGTGGGTGTAGGGTATAAGTAGGGGAGAGGGCCCAATAGTGGTGTGGGTACCAATAGTTGTCATAGTACATGTACATTCAAAGCCCAATATTTTAAAACAATGGAACTAGTAATTATAAGAGAGGACCCAATAGTTGAACAAAATATGGCCATTACATTCAAAAAGCAACAAATCATATGATGCCACATTGACACACTAAAAAACATGACTTAATGCACCACTATTGGTCTAACTTTTTTTTGGGGTCTATTATGACCCCTCAACAAAAAACATGTTGATGACACTTTTTTTCTCGGTCTATGCGGGTGAAACGAAATATTTGAATTGTCCATGTCCCTGGCACTCAGGGATATGCATTTTTAATGTCAATGTTGCATGTTCATTGCTAGGTCGACCCATAAAGTTAGGGTGCACCACTATTGGGCGCTCTCCCCTAAGTTCCCGTTGCTTTAGCTATGTTACTTGGATACTTATTGTTGTGAACTATTTTTGATTTATATCATTATATGGTTATTTATAAGAACACTCTAGTTGAATTCTCATATGAGATATTTTTGTATTGTTGCAAGTTTTATTTTGTATAGTGGTGATGTATGAGATCATTATATAATGTGTAAAGCCACTTGGTCTACTTCCTATAAATGTATCTAAATATTTTCTAAAGTGTGGAAACAAATTACCTCGTGACTCATAGTTCATATAATTTATGGTAGTTTTCTTGTTATTTACATACTGTTTTACTTGCATGGCAATAACAAACCTAGTAAGCACATATTTCATATTCTTAGGTACATAAATAAGAATAGTTAAGTATAGTTTACTGGGTAGTTGTGATTATTAATTTTATCAAAAAATGTTATAAATAAATATTATATGATCAAGTGATGTTTGAGTGTAACAATACCTCCAATTGTTTGACCCAAAGTATAAAGTAATTGGGTTATTAAGATAATTTCTTCTGTACAATAGAGTTAGTTATTGAAAGGAACAATTGTTAAGATGTGAGATATTTAATTTTATTAATGAGCTAACATTAGTGTAAGCGTTTGATGTGTGTTTAGACTTGAGGTCCTTTTTGGGTACACTATTAACAAATTCTAGTGACATGCTCAAATAATCAATCTAAGACGTATGATGAGTGCATGCATAGATTTTGTAGTTTTATGTTGTAGAAATATTACTATTCCTCTATTTGACATATTTTAGAGAATCAAATCTATAACTTGGACTATGCCTTCATTTACATTTATGAATAGTAAATCTTTTATAGATTCTTGTGTATCTCTTCCATTTTAATAACTTCACTATGCTCTTAATGGATTTAGTCATTCCCTCTAATACAAGGAAGACTCTTTGTAGGTTATGTGGTATTATTTTCCATGGTAGTCATGTATGGAATATAATCTCCATGTAAAATATAAAATGTAAAAATTGAGGAAATAATCTCTCTTGAATAATTTTGTTTTCATGACCACCTATTACAAGTACATCCAACATTGTTCTTGAATAAAATAAAATAGTCAAAATAAAGAGAGAGGAAACGTTAAGTGTTGTAGAAAACTTTAGGAAACTGGTGAATCGAGAAGTAGAGGAAGAAATAAATTTTTGACAACCTTCTCTGCTACGCCTAATCAAAAGAGATGGTGGGCGTGTTATGAAACAAGTTTAAAATATGCAAACAAGATAGAGGGAATTAATGGAGTATCTATTCCCTGCACAGGAGGGGCAATTGTGTGTATGGTATTTTTTTCCAATCTGTATCCAGGATGCTATATAGGGAGTGGCGTATTGATCTCTAATAAGGACACACGTATGGGTATGTATATAGGTGAGCCTTTAACAGAAAGGACTGGTGGGGAGCCATAAATGAGAGTAATTTCCTGTCATGCCATTAGAAAGAGAAGGATTACGTCCCTAGAAGTAGAGTAGGCATGAGAGGTGTTGAGTAATACGGTGAAGAAAGGGACAATGTCTATAGGGGTGACAATTTGCACCGCATTGCATCGATGGCCATCCGCTCCCATCCATCTGACATACCCACTACCGTTTCTGTATTTACGTGCAATATCTGCCATCCATAACTCTGCCTCCGTAACTCTGACATACCCACTATCGTTTCTGTATTTACTGGTGCCATTTCTATTAGTGCCAATCCACGCCATACTTTCCCCCATTTACTGCCAAACGTTTTTTTTAATCTTTCTTAAATTTCATTTTTAACATGTAATGTTTGTATAAAATTTATTTTTAATATGTAATTTTTTTTATATTTAATTTCATTGATTAATAATTGAAGATTAGTTAATGTTATTTTTTTTATATAATAGTTGTTTTTTTTAAATAATTATTTTTTAATAATGTTTTAGATTTTATTTTGTAAATAAGAAATAAAGAATAATTAATATAGATTGTACAAATATCTTAATCATTTTATTTATTATACATAATACATAATTTTAATCTTTTAAATTATTTTATTTTATTTAAAGAGTATTTTTATTTTATCAAAATGTGCAATAATATTGAAAAGTAATGATTTTTTGCCGAAGATTTAAAGTGCTTGTGTTGGGAGGTAAGATAATTTTATGGAATTAGGTAATTATTTTACCCAAAAATATTTTTATGTGAAAAGGCAAATGAATCAATTTTTACCAGAGGGTTATAAAAGGGATAATTATTTTTACCTGAAGAGCATAATGAAGATACATACAAGTAAAAAGTGAAGTGAATTTTTCCAACGAAAGAAGACTATTATTGAATTAATTTTCACAAAGACGAGGATTAAAGATTAAAATATTTAATTTTCCAAAAGGCAACTAATTAAATATTTTATTTTTTCCGAAGTGTTGCACCAAAAGGAAGAGTTGTACCAGATAGAAGATAGCCCATGGACTGTCATGGGATGGTAACAGTCATTAAAATTTTATAAAATATTTGTCATGGGCTATAGATAGTCATTAAAAATCAAAATCTTAAAATTAAAACTTAAAAAAAAAAAGCTTAAAAACTAAAAAATTGAAAACATCATAATACATACTTGCACAAAAGAATGAAAGGAAGAAATTAGAATGAACGTATGAGTAATGATAATATCTAAATTTTTGAAAGTTTGCAGACCCACACAATAATGAAAATCCAAACATGAATGAAATTTAGTGAAAGTCATCTACATAAAGAAACTTGGTGTACTATAAAACTATAATTATATTAACAAATAATTAACATACAAAAGTTACATTATGCGAAGAACATTTATTTAAATCTAGATTGAAAAATATATAAAGGTGAAAATTTGATAATTAGAATAATTTAAAGTATTTATTGATTTTTATTTTACAGTTCATGAATATCAATGTTTTCTCTCATAACATTCTATTCATCATCAACCCTTTGAAATTACACAATTCAATTAAAAACTAATTTATAAATTGTAAAATAAAAATTGATATTGCATCCAAAAATATCTAATTTTAGTTATAATTTATAATAACTTAAAAATAAAGAATTTATAAAAATATTATTAAATTTATGAAAAATAAAAAATAAAAATAAAAATTCATATAAATAAAAAAATCAATAAATATTTTGTAATTAAAATATATTAAAATCAATTTTTTTAAATAAAAAAAATTACATATATTTAATTTTAGTTATAATTTAATCAATAAAAAAAATATATAAAAATATTATTAAATTTATTAAGAAAAAATATTTTAAAAATAGTAAAAATTCATATAAATAAAAAATCAATAAATATTTAGTAATAAAAATATATTAAAATCATTCAGAAAAAATAAAAATAAACTACATATATTTATGATATTGCTATTAGAGGATTCAATTGTGTAGTTTGAGTCAAACTCATTGACATATATTTAATTTATATTAACTAAAAATAAAAAAGTTACAAAAATATTACTCCAAATGATGGAAGGGGATGAATTAAACTAAAATTCAAACTCAATAAAATTCCCTAGCCGTAAGTAGACTTTTCTATGGTACGGACAAACACATGTCTGAAATACGAAAAATTTGTAAGCAACGGACTTGGATGCTACGGATATGGTGGAGTGCAGGGCTATCTTTCATGTTAGTAGATGCATCCCGCATGAGGGCATCGGATGCCCATCACGACCCACTCCCGGTGCAAATTAGCCTCCATAGGCGATCTCTTGCAGAAAGAAAGGGAATAGAGATATGGGTCGAATCCTCTGAATGATGCTGGGCTGTCTTCCAAAAATCCTTGAGCAGCGTGAACTCTTGAACATGCATATCTACCATTGTAGCTTTTGTGCACATGAGGCTCCTTGAAGACTGCCATAATGGATGGGCACACTAGGTTATATACCTCCCAATTTAGCACAGATAAGGGAATGCGAATAATGGGTGGAATTCAGCTTTACACCTGCCAATCGCTTTCTTTAAACCTTTTCAACTACCCACTTTGTTGATATCCTACAAGTTCTGCCACTATCTCATATGCAAGGGGCTTGAAACCAATTTCCTTCTTGGGGCTAAGAACGAAGGATTGAAGATAGAGCGATGCTTTATTATGGAGAATATACTATAAAATCTAGACAACAAAGTTTCAAGAATAGTAGATTGGTCGATGGATTTATGAGCAGCAAGCGTATGATTTAAGGAGAGAGGTGTGGGGTGGCAACTGAGGACAACAAGCTTGTTGCATCTTCACTTCAAGTAAGTGCTCCCAGGCTTACCACTGGCAATGTCATTGTGGTAGATGTAGATTGAATAGCATTGTATATTTTCCACACTCCAATCACAACAATAAAACTTAGTTCTTAGATGCAGATTACTAGTAGGGCATGGAGTGTAGCGGGATCACAGTGCGCTGATGCGACAATTTTTCTTCTTGAAATCTGATGCGTTTAGATGCGACTATATATATATTAATATATTATATATATATATATATATATATAATTAAAAATATACAAAATTGTAAATACATTTGATAGTATGAAGAGTCTATGATACTTCATCAATCATCATTCATCAATCATCATTAAATATAAAATCATTGATCAATGCTAGTGATAAACTACAAGCCTATAAACTTATAAAGATAAATCATAAATGCCAATTGATATTTCAAAATTCCAATACATATGTCATACTCATATATTAATAATAAATATCATATAATAATATATGTCTCTCTAGTCATGATTCAAATGCAGATCATTACAACTATTCATCAATCATCAAAAGGTTCTAGATCATCATCATTTGGTTCAACATTATTTGAACCACAAGCAAATGCATTGCCAGTGCCACTTGTAGTAGCTGCATCATATGAAAGAGTCTCTGCATCATGTGAAAGAGTCTCAACATCATTTGAAAATGTGTTTGTGAGAGCAATGAAATGACAAAGGAGTGATAGTCATATTATAAAGGCGTTTTAGGGTTTTTTTGGCACTTTAAGTGCTTCAAAAACTGATTTTTTTTTGGTTTTCAGTGCCCAAAGTCTGTGGGAGCGGACCCACAGAGAACCCACAGGTGGCTGGGCGCTCTGACATCCCCGTGAGGCAATTAAGCGGCTCCGGGAAGCGGGTGCCGCCTTGAGAACCTTGAGAGAACACGGTAACTATGCAATAAAATGCTTCGCATAGTTTTAGACTTCCTTTTGTTTTTGTTTGTCTGATTTATTTGTGAGCATGAACCTCTAATGCATTTATACGATGGGCTACATTGTAGAAGCTATATTTTCAAGCTTTCAGCCAGCCATCTCTGCGTAGATAAGATTATTGATAAAGTTTATGAAATTTCATGCCCTGTTACACATCTCAAAATATCTCTGTTATACTATATACATACACTAAAGCAAATAATAAAAAAGGGGTTGTGATGTAAACAGTATGAATAAGAACATTAAGCAGAATCTCATTATAAAGTAATAGGCCTAAGGTTTTGTTCCTTTTCAATAAATATACATTTGCTACCAGCGTAACCATGGCTACTATGAAAAGATATGGCCACTGATTTTACATTTAAGTTTAGATTAATTGATTTTAATCACTTAAAATCGGGAGTCAATTTGGGCCCCTCGTCTCGGGTTGTCTAAACTTGGTTTGTTGTTCTACAACTGTCAGTCAGCTGTTTTTGCTTGTTTTTCCTTTGGTCTTTTGGGCTCTCTGTGTAAAGGGTACAACACTCTGTAAATGCTGCTTATTTTATCAAAAACTTATTACTGTATTCACCTATTGAAGAGGAAGTACCCACAACAAATGAGGGTTTTCTTTTCATTAGGTTCTAGTTGCAACAGTGGTTGTATTTGAATTTACCTAAATATGAGAGGATTATTCTCAGAAATTTTCAGCCATCATTTTTTTTTAACACTTATAAACTCTGCTGTTTCCAAGAGTGTTTGGAGTTTAGGAAAACTAGTTATTAAGAAATTACATTTTCAAGTAATGTATTTTGCAGCAACATACATACACACAAATCATATTCATAGTTAATTCTCCAATTTAGTATAAAAACAATGTTTCAGCCAAACAAAGCCAAAATATAGAAAAATGTTTTTTTTTGTTTAATACAAATATCATTATTATATATGAAACCTCCAACGTTTAAGCTCTATTTTTGTTTTGGATGGTTTAAATTTGCTTGAGTAATGCAACCATTTTTTTTGGCTATGTTTTCACGGTGTTATGTTATTGTCAACTGTTGTTTTGGGTAGTCTAGTGAGCTGTGTTGCATAGAAAACTGCTCATGCATGGTTGAACCTTTTGAAATACTATTTATGGGTTTTATTCCTTATTCTTTTTCCTTTCCGAAACATATTGAAATTTAATTTTAACTAAGAGATGTAAAAATTATGACTGTTCAAACTTTGTCTTTTCTTCTGTTGAAATCAACAAACTAAAAATTATTGAGTAATTTAGGCATTACATTAGAATTACTTTTTAGAGTAATTTAACTTCAAATAGAATTTTATAACATTCAAGTAAATAAATTATAAAATGCAATATCAACAGTTTAGAGTGTTGACATTAGCAAATTGGACAATAATATTAATGTTAGATCTTACCATTTGATATCGATATTGCCACTCTCTTAAGTTATTGCACCAAGTAGCCAGTTTTAAGAGAAAAGAAAAGAGAGATTTCACTCATATTAGTTTCAATTATTTATAAAATAGATTATTATTTTGGTTATCATGTTCAATATTTCCGATATATATATATATATATATATATATATATATATGTATATATATATATATATATATATTATATATATATATATATATATATATATATATATATATATATATATATATATATATATATATATATATATATATATATATATATATAGTTGTTATCATTCTGAATTATCCTTGAATATACTTTCATAAGATTAGTAATTAAATTGGTGATGCATGATTCTATAACATTGAGTTATTAAACCTATACACAACAAAATATAAAAACTATTGCATAAGGAAAAAAATGGCTTGATGGCTTTGGGCAAGAGTAAACGACTTGATTCACATTCAAATGGCGCCGGTGTGCAGGGCTTGGACGAGGCATTGCTGCAGTTTGCTGGGGGTCCGTTAGCTAGCAACCTTCCTGCTGGCCCTCTGTCGGGTCCTTGCGTCCCTTTGGGCAGTGACAACGTTCCCTTGTCTGATCCTATGGTGTGTGAGGTGCGGGATTGTGTGGGTAGGGGCCTTCCCCCTCCTCCTGTTGCTTCTTTTGCAGGTGCAGTGTGGGTTGTGGGTGCCCCCCTGGTTCTGTTGCCTACAAATGTAAATCATTTTCTAATGTTGCTCGTGCCCAACTTCCTCTTGCTGCGGCTAGTGTTCATCCTTTGCCTTGTGCCAGGGCCTCTCCTGTGGTGGTCTGTGGGCCAGAGGTTACTGGGAATGAGGAGTATTATGTGAGGCAGGGTGTGGTCTGCAGGTTTAATGACTTGTGGCCCTCACTTCCTGATCTCCATGAATGGGTCTCCGGTTTTTAGAAGCCTATTGTTTCGAGACAAATTGAGCTCTATCCCAGTGCTAGAGGTTTTTTCTTTGTAACTTTTTCCTCCCCGGAGGATCATGACAGGGTGTTGGACAGGGTGTGGATGTGGGGTGTTCATTCACTATTCATTCAGCCTTGGTCTCGCTCTTTCAATCCTCTTACGAAGCCTCTGAACATTAGACCTGTTTGGGTTCGTCTGCAGAATCTCCCACTCCAGTTTTGGGAGGAGTCTTGCTTTGAAGCTATAGGCAACGCCATTGATAACTTTTTGAAGGTGGATTCTACGACTTGGTATATTGGGCATACTACTGTGGCTCGTATTTTAATCGATTTGGACATCTCCAAACCTCTCCATGGTGATGTGGCTTTGATGGTGGGGGACAGACCTTGGACGCAACTTCTGGACTATGAGGGGCTCCCCTTTTGGTGTAGGTATTGTTTCTCTATTGGTCACCTGGCCTTTGTTTTCCCTTTTGCTTGCCGCAAGGGTGCTGCTACTTGGTGGATGAATTCTCTCTTGGACTAGCTCATGGTTGAATCTCACTCTTCAAATGATTCCTCTGAGGAGGGCAACCCTCCCTTGTCTGCCCCCTTAGTGTTGGAACCTACTTTTTTGGCCAACCCTTCTGCGGAACCTTCTATTGTTGTTGTGCCATCGGTCCCTACCCGTCTCTGGTTGAATGATGATGCTGGTCCTTTATTCGCTCCTATCTCCTCTTCTTCACTGGCAGATCCCTCGCTGCGTGATGGCTCCTCATATGGGGTGGCTATTGTGGCTCCACTCCCCTTGCCTCGCTCGATGAATTTTAATTCTGAGCCTTCCTGGTCGGTTGTGCTGAGAAAGAAGAAGGGACTCCCCAAATCCATTGCCTTTGCATGGCTTCGGGTTCAGGGAGTTAGATTGGTCCCCTCTTTTTGGGTTGTGTAATTTTTGTTCTGTTGTTCTACAACTATCCGTCAACTGTCTCTGTTTATCCCTTCTAGTTCTGTTGGTTTGAACTAGCTTCCTTTGGCCCTCTGGGCTCTTTGTGTAAAGGGTACAACACCCTGTAAATGCTGCTTATCTTATTAAAAACATTGAGTTATTAAGTTGTAAGCATTATTTTGTTTAAAAATTACTTGATTACTAAATAGGTATACAAAGACAATGAGTTGATGTCTACTACAAGTTAATTTGTGTTGATGAAATAGGCATATGCATATTTTTATTCTTATATTCTTTAGAGGTGTCTAAGATCAAAATGTATATCATTCTCGAGCTATCCCTCATTGCTTGCTAGTTCTTTAAATTTTATTATATTGAACATAATGATAGGGTTACTTGTATTAATGGCTCTATTGTTAACCAAAGAGCATTACGAAACCACTAGGTTCCTTCGTACTTGCCAGTTCCTTTAAATATAAATATAGGTATTATCATGAACTATTTTACATTAAGGTGATGCACGTGTGTCTCTTAACTTAGAAATGTGTGAGTTAGTCATGTTTTGTAATTTGTAATTTGTAATTTGTGTTTTACCCTTAACTCATATTATAGTATAAATTTTATGGCATTACACTTCATATTAGGGTTTTTATGTCAACTTCATGACCAAGAAATGGGAGGCCATCCAAGCAATGTGTAACTTGGGTTCTCTATAGCTCAGCAAGTTGTTATCTTTGCTATTTTTTTGCCATTGGAGGTTGTTATTGTGATGTTCTCTCTTTGAATGTGTTTGGGGCAATATGGTTTGAGGCCTAGTTTTACTTTTTGGTTCTTTGTTTTGGGGTTCATTGCTATATATTGGTTGTGGCTTCGTAAGAGGTTTTGGGACCTTTCAAAACCCTTTTATTTATCCTTGATGAAAAAATATTAGATTCTTTCATATTTATATTTTTCTAATTTTTGATACTATATTTTCTAGCTTTGTTTCTCCTCTCATTCTCGTGCTCTATTACTTTTACATTGATATATCTTTTGTTTTAGGGTTTTGAGTCAAATATATCATTACATTTTCCTATTCAAAATTTGATATATTATTTTTTTTTAATCTCTAAATCTAATTTTTTTTTTTTTTTGCTTCATATTCCCATCTTTTGTTTATGTCACAAGCTACTTGTGATCCTAATCTTACATTGAGAAGTGCTTGTTTATCATTTCTCCAATGTCCCTCCTCTTTATGGCCTTCCTTCTCACCAATGATTTTTTGTAGCCATGAAACTTTGTCAATTGGGGAATAATTTGAATTAGCCCATTTAGTTTTGGCAAATAGAATAAGATGGTAGGGGAACACAATCACAACAACTTTTTAAAATAAATTGGTCCAATTGGTGTTAAATCAACACAACTTTTTTGAAGCATTTAAATTATAATATTTTTCATGGTAGACTATGTGTTTTATTGGGGAATTATTTGGAATTTAGGAGGCATGTTTCAATTAACTAATATGTTTTTCAATGCAATGCAAATCCATAGTATATGAGGATTGATTTTTCTATTACCATTACAACTCTACTTGATTGTTGGGCCACGATTATATTGAAATCACAACATAAGAAAAACAAGTTGTTGCCATTATAGGGTTGGGGGTCTATCATGCGTCCACCATCAACACATTGGGTGAGGTTGAGCTTACCCAATCGAATTTGATCTATTTAGGATCTAGGACTAATCGCTTACAGAATGCGTAACGTAAAAGCTCAATTATTACAACGATTAATATAAATGATTACCAAATTAAATGCTCAAATGAATTAATGAACATAACATAAAATTAATGCCAAGATAATGAACTGAGAAAGAAAAGAGAGAAGAAATAGAGAGACGAAACCAAAGTTGATAACGGAGTTCGTCCCTAAGGACTACGTCTCCGGGTCCCTCTCCAATGGAGGACCGATCCGATTAGCTCCAAATTCAATTACAATGGCTTCAAGACTATCTCCTTCAAGCATTCAGCAGCATGACAGTACTCTGATATGCAGAAACGTCTTCAAGAACTCTCGAGCATTCTCTCGCTATCTCCACCTGGACTTGCAAAATCAAAGGCCTATACCCTCTTTTTATACAAGAAATTTGCCTAAATAGGCTTAACCACTCCATTAAATGCACATCTTCCTCCATCATGTCGTATCAGGTCTGGTTTATCCTCTGACATCTTTTGGATATAGGTTGTTTTGGTGGTTTTGATTGTTTTGGCTTATTTAGCCATTTTGACAAAGGCTCGGCTAATAGAATTACAAGAAAACCAACCGCGCCCATATTTATTAATTGAGCTCTCGCGTGGTGCAACAGTGGATGGTTATTTTGGTTGGATGGAGGTCGGCGGTTCCAAACCGCCGGCCTCCGTTTTGTTTGTATCACCACAGACTTTAAACAATAAAACAAACCGGTAACCTTAACTTGCTGAGGGAGCCCTGCGGGCACAACGGTAGACCACGCGGCCGTTTCGCCGGTGGTTACGGGTTCAAACCCGTTCAACACTTTTTAGCAAACTGTTAAAATAATTCTGAAGCCGAGGGTGGACACGTGTCCTCATTCCATTCGCTGACAGGGCCGACGGGTATGCTGACGAAGCCTCTCGTACGCTGACGAGGATGACACGTGTCGGGTCCTGATTCGCCA
>VDFB02104873.1:0-46919 GCA_007258455.2 Sequoia sempervirens | reverse complement strand
TTTTCACTAAATAAAGTTATAGGCCTGCCTTCTTGGCTTAGCACTCCTCCTACTGCAATTCCACTAGCATCACATTCCACAGTGAATAACTTATCAAAGCTAGGTAACAAAAGGATGGGTTGAGTTGCTACTTCTTGTTTCAATTTCTCAAAACCCTTCTTTGCTTCAAGAGTCCATTTGAACTTCGTTTTCAAGCCACCTTTGATTGTGTCAAGTACTGGTGCACATATGCCACTAAAGTTCCTTATAAAATTCCTATAAAACTGAGCTAACCCATGAAAGCTCCTTACCTGTGTTCCAGTGGTTGGTGTATTACCTGTGTTCTAGTGGTTGGTGTAGGCTAGTTTAGGATAGCTTCCACCTTGCTTGGGTCCATTTTCAATGATCCTTGGGATACTACAAACCCCAAATACACAAGCTCTTGTTTGAAGAACTCACACTTTTCTAGGTTGATGGCTAACCTCTCCTCCTGCAATCTTTTAAGAACCAACTCCACATGCTTTAGATGTTCTTCTGTTGTCTTGCTAAAGATGGGTATATCATCTAGATGTACTACCACAAATAGCCCTGTGAAGTCCTTAAGCACTTCATTCATGAGCCTCATGAATGTGCTAGGGGCATTTGAGAGGCCAAATGGCATAAATCTCCACTCGTATAACCCATCAGTTGTCTTAAAGGTTGTCTTCCACTCATCCCCCTCTTTGATTCTAATTTGGTGGTATCCACTCTTGAGATCCAACTTGGTGAAATATTGAGCTCCCCCAAGACAATCCATCAAATCCTCAATCCTAGGAATAGGGAACCTATATCTGATTGTAATTCTATTTATAGCCCTAGAATCAGTGCATAACCTCCACTTATTGCCTTTCTTCATTGCTAAGACCACTAGTACTACACATGGACTGATGCTCTTCCTAATTAGTCCTTGGTCTAATAACTCCTGCACTTGTCTAGCTACTTCTAGGTTCTGATCTGGTGTAAGCTTGTATGTTGCCTTGTTTGGCAATGAAGCCCCTGGTATGAAGTCAATCTGATGACTGATGGCTCTCTTTGGAGCTAAGGTTGCTGGTGTTCCATCACTGACTATGTCCTTGTACTTTTAAAGTAACTTTTGGACTGCTTCTGGTATGACTGTTTTCTCAGTCTTATCTTCCTCCTTAGATTACACCATGACCACATATCCTTCCCCTCCTTGTTCTAGAGTGTTGATAAACTCCTTGCCACTACTTAACAAGATACTAGGGGTCTTTGACTATCCTTCTTCTTCAT
This sequence comes from Sequoia sempervirens, assembly GCA_007258455.2. Lineage (NCBI taxonomy): Eukaryota > Viridiplantae > Streptophyta > Pinopsida > Cupressales > Cupressaceae > Sequoia > Sequoia sempervirens. The sequence goes on along the minus strand of VDFB02104873.1, from coordinate 45,650 downwards.
CTGACAGTGACTGCAGTTTGAATGTCTTCCCATCCTTCTTGAATGAGATAGTCTTCTCCTTTCCATCATAGATGGCTCCTCTGTCATACTGCCATGGTCTTCCCAATAGAATATGGCATACATCCATGGGTAACACATCACAAATCAACTTGTCTTTCTATCCTCCAGTGGAGAATTCCATCGTTGTCTACTCATTTACAAGAATACTCTACCCTTTTTTCAACCATGTCACCTTGTAAGGGTTAGTGTGGGGTACTTTCTCCAACTTCAAATTTCTCATTTCCTCCTCAGAGATTATGTTATCAGTAGACCCTGAATCCACTATAACCTTGCACACCTTTCCAAGTATTTTGCATCTTGCCCTGAATAAGGCTCTCCTTTTCTTTGGCTCTACTTTGACTGGTTGTCTGATTAGAACCCTACTAAACATCAAGTTCTCCCCCATTTCTGACTCAATGTGACTAACCTCTGGTGACTTGACACTCATAGTGTCTTCTTGAGTATATGCTACTCTCTTTTCTGTATTTGAAGAAGATTCTTTCTCTAGGAACCTATAAGCTGGATGACCTACTTGACCATAGTCGTAACACTTCATACTAGCAAAGTATGAGTTACTTCAGCCTGCTCCTCTTCCTCTATTTGAATCTCCTTGAGGTCCTCTACCTCTTCCATAGCCTCCTCTAGAAGTTGTTTCACCTCCATGCTCTATGAGTTTAGACTCTCCCTGATTTCTTTGTTTAGTCCCTCTACCTTGGTATCCACCTCTATGTCCTCTTTGATCTTTTCCTTTACCTCTATTCTTAGAATCCTGGTCTTGTTTCCTCTTACTCCTTTCTTCAATATTTATAGCCAATTGATAGCATTGGTGCACTTTTTTGGGACTTAGAAGATTCATCTCCTCTTAAATGTTCCACTTCAAGTCGTTCAGGTACCTAGCCACCTTAAGACTTTAATCATCTATAACATTAGACCTCATGCAATTTTTTTGAAACTCCTCAGTATAAGAGTTCACATCTTGGTCTCTTTGTCTCAAGCCCTGTCTCTTCTTATGCAATTGAATCTCATAATCATCTAGCATGTATGCTTCTTTCACTTTGGTAACCATTCCCTTTCAAGTAGAAATAGGCTTCTTGCCTTCCTTTTCCCTCTCTGTCTGAGTGAACTTCCACCATTTCAAGGCAGAACCTCTTAATCTCGACTTTTCCACCTTCACCTTCTATGCTTCAGTGACTCCATCACATTCAAAATGGTTTTACATTCCCTCTATCCAATCTATGACTAGATCAGCTTCCATTTTCCCACTAAACAATGGTATACCTTCAAGTGCTTTTCCACTCAAATCCTTCAATGCCTTCAAGAAAGGCTCTTCTTGCAAAACAAGGTCAAGTTCAGGGATCTTGTCTTCCTCTACAACCTCTTCTTTCTTTGGTACCCTCCCTTCCAACTGCACATTACTCACTGCTTGCTCAAGTTGGGCTATTCTTTCCCTCAATAGCCTATTGTCTTCCTCATGTTCTTCAACCTTCTTGGCCAATTCTACATTTGTCACCATGTCAATATAACTACTAGACTCAATCTCTAACATATATTATTATTTCCCAAATCTTTTGCTGCTTTGATACCAATCTGATAGGGTGGTTGGTTGAAACAATCACAATTTCATGCTCTAAGTCTTGTTAGAAGACTTCTATGGTGTCTCTCTCCACCACTTCAACCTATAGGACCTTTATTTACTTAGGATCCCTTAGTTTTTCCTTGCCAGACCCAACTACCAACATAAATCTTTCTACCAAATCCACTTTGGTACAAACTTGCAACTCTACACTTAGCCCTTAATCCACCCTAAAGGCTACAAAACCCCCAAATCTTGAATTTAGCTTTGTAGGGGTGTGGAGGTGCTTCTCACATCATCAATCCATCCCATTAAAGGTATTAGGGGTCCACCTAGCTCCATCTGTAGGTCACTTTCACCAAACCCTCTCTTAGACCTAAAAAAGGCTACTAGCCCTAGGAGCCCCAATTAGGCCTCTTTCTTCGAGAAAATAGGTTTGTTCTCAAATATTTCTAAAGAACATCCCAATCTTTTCTTGGGATTCCTGGTTCATTTTCCCACCTCTCAAATATTTTTGAGGTCTTAGGTCTTCACTGTCCGTACAACACCCTAATTTGAAAATAGGTAAAATTAGGTCTTTTTAGCCCTTTCTTGACTTCTTTCAAACTGTTAAATTCTTCTCACATCAATTGAATTGATGGAGCTTCCTTCTTCATGTTGTATCTAGGCAAGACACTTACCTGCCCTCTCCACCCTATGATTTGTCTGGAAATAGACACCCCTACAACTCAAGTGCTCTGCACTTTCTGTCTTCCCTAGTCGGACTCTTCCTGGCTTGCCTAGGGCAAGACTTCCACCATAGCTCCTATCTTTTCTAAAGCCCTAAACTCTACAATATATATAACCATGGAGTCTAGTCACTATTCCCAAAGGGCCGTACAATTTGTAAGGTGGGAAAGTGTACTAACACTCCATTTTCTCAAAACTACCTGGTTTAGACTAGCAACATTGTGGAATCAAAATTATTTACAAACAGTGCTTGAAATTGAATAAAGGAACTAACTATTGGCACACAATACTTGAAAAAATATTACACTACATCCTACACAAGTTACAGTGCCATGATTAAGCCATTAAAATCTAACTTCAATGCAAAAATCAGAAAATAACACACAAAACACTATTTTCCCTTGAATTCACAAAACTTCAAAGCAATACAAATGTTTTCCAACCCTTCTCCAATGTTGAGGCATTCCATAAATAGGGTCTCTCAATCAATTATGGTCCCATGGGCTCTTCTTGTCCACTTGAAACTCTAATTGAGCATTATTTGCAAAAATTGAAAAGCAACTTCCTAAAAATCCTAAAAGGTCAAAACCTTACTAGCAAAATCCTTAGGCCTAATCATTGGTCAACATGACCTTCATCAGATGATCAACATCCAATCCAAAATGCCATTAAGGCTTACATCCAAATGAACTAAGTTTTATTGCCTAGTTTTCCTAGACAAGACTATCCTAGACAACCTATGATAACCTTTGGGTGCTCTTGCACTACTATACTTATGGTGTCTTTATAGATTAATGTGTTCTAAACCAAGATCATATACAATTAGGGTTTTATTGGATAGTGTACAATAGTGATATGGATGTGTAAATGTCAATGAGACTAATATCTTATATTTGATTATCATACCATGAAGTCTTTTTTGGGTAATATTTTTATTTATTTAAGAAGGGTTTCAATCAAGGTCTGATTGGAAGAAAGAACAATGTGTAAACTTGCATAGAAGTGATCTAATTGTGTATATTTCAATGTAAGTTGCCTTGGGCTAAGGAGTGTGTTTTGATTTGGTTAGAAGTATGATCTGATTGAGGATTGGAGAGTGTGAAATAGTGCTATGGTCTGTGTGAATAAGGGAGATTAAGTTTTTGATGGTGTAGAGATAGAGCATTTAATTGACTAGAAATAGAGTAACCCTATGAGTTTTTCTTATTTCTTATAAAGTGTTGTAAGGTTTCCAATGAGGCATGTTGGTTTGGAAATGAGGCATATTGTGTAGCCAGTGAAGCTTTTCTAGTGAGGCATATTGTGTAGCCAATGAGGCATAGAGTGTAGCTAGTGAGGCATACAATTTGTAACAAGTTATGATCTTCTAGTGAGGCATATTATATAACCAGTGAGGTTTTGGGTGGTGAGGTTTAATAAAATTAATTTTTAGAGTGTTTTTTCACCCTTTTAGGGTTTTCCACTCATAAAACTTGTGTTATGTCTCCTCTTGGTGGTTTGTCATATTGTGCTCGATAGGTCATCTTTGTTGAAGTATCATGTTCTAATTTACATATCATTGTGACTCCCTCAACATTCAATGCCTATAATGTTTGAAGTGTTTTCAATGGATCTCTTTGCATAATTCAAGTGGGTTAATTATTAAAATTTGATTCCTCATTAGATTACTAATTCACCTCCCTCACAGTTGTCCTATACTCCAACATTTGAATTATAAGATTGGTTTGCTTGGAAAATATTTGGGCATTACACTTTTCTCAAGTTTAGAAATTATAAACTTTTGGAATCCATGATTGTGGCATGCAAGAGTAGAATTACTTCTTGGAAGGGTCGGTGATTGGCACCTGGAAAAATAATACTACTATTAAAGGGAGTCATCCTTGTCATTCATGTGAATACCCTTAACCACAATATGAAGAATTTATTTTGTAAAGATACTTCAAATGATCAAAAATTTCCCTCAATTGTATTGGATAAACTATGTAAACCTAAAGAGGTAGGTGGTGTGGCTTGAGACAATGGAACATTCTAAATAAAGTTGTAGAAGAAAAACTTACAAGGGAAATTTATACAAAGTCAAATATGAATTAGAAAAAGATTATTCAACAAGAATATCTTAATTCTACTTCCCTCCAAAGAATACTCACTATTGAAAATTCAATCCAAGGATCATCAATTTGGAACTTTATTTTAAGATGGAAATATTTAATCACCAAATAGACTAGTTGTGAAATTATAGATTGAAGGAAGGCCCTCTTTTGGGAGGACTTGTGGAATGAATATTCCACTATTATAAATATCCCAAACATGGAAGAGATAAGGCATATCTTGGAAACATGGTGGGGTGAATATGTTAGGGACTACATCATGAAGTCTTATTATGGGTGTATTAGCCAATGGAGATGGAAAAAGTCTCCAAAATACACATATATGAGAAAAGTAAAAAATATACTTTAAAATAAATTCTTGTTGAGAGGAAACCTTCTATAAGTGAAGAGGATGATTGCATTACATGGTGTGGCTCAAAAACATTGAACAACAATGTAAAGTAGGATTACAAACTACTAGAGTTGGAAAGAAAGAAATATGATCGAGCTTCACATCTTTGTTGGAATAAGAGTTTTCTACTCAAAGTTGGAGTTTTTCTTGGGAAATTTTATGTAAAAAGTTCTCACAATAGAAAATTTGTGAAAAATGGGGTTCTTGGGGCCATCTAGATGTTTTTTATGTAATAAAGAGGAAACAAATGTGGATCATTCACTATTAAAACATCATTTTGTAGATGTTTACTAGCAATTAGTGTAGAGTAAATTAAATTTTCATTGACCTAGAGCACAAGATATTTTACATCTATTTAATTCATGGCGTTTTATATTTAAAAAGGCCACCTTCTCTGACATTTGGATTGCTTTCCCTTCAATTATCATATGAAAAATTTGGAAGGAAATGAATTTCTAAGAGAAATAATTATCTTTATAAAATTTAATTAACAATCTTGGTAGGGCCATTGAAGAGGTGGTGAACAACAAGGCCAAAATTCAAAGTAATAAACAAAAGGATTTTACCTCATGGGATGACGAATTGATGAAAATTTGTTCAATATTGAAAGTACTCATTATACATGGTGCTAGATGGGACAATCCTCAATTTTCTAAAAAATATGTCAAGCGGTAATTTCCACCAATTAGGTGTTATAAATTAAGCTTTGATGGTGTTTCTACGGGAAACACATGTAGTTCTAGCATGGGTTGTATTGTGAGAGATCATCAATGAAACTTGATTGGAGTCACTTCAAAATACCTAGTTGTGAACATTTTTTATTTCTTAATACCTAGGAACATGTTCACAACTAGGTATTAAGAAATAAAAAATTGAAGAAAATTCATAGGTCATCATCAATGTAGTTAAAGGAAAAGGACCCAAAATTGACCAATAAATAAAATTATAAATCAAATGTGGCTCATCCTATATCAACTTGAATAATTTACTATCAAACATGTGTTCGAGGAGGAAAACTATCACATAGATGCATTGACCAACTTCAACCTTGATTATTACACAAGGAATCTTGTTGTCTAATTTATTTAAATACTTGAATATGTCAATGTGCATCTTTATTTCATGAAATATCATTCCCTTCAAGAGGAGGATTCACATGTTGTGATAGAAAATAATCATATCAATGAAAGTTAATTTATTACTATGTTCTTGTTAAGGACATGGCACAAGAAATTATAGGAGGATAGGCCTCAATAGTTTATAGTGGCTTCACTCCTCATTCTTTCTACAAGGCTCTTAAAGATAGTATTAATTGATATCAATACCAGGTTATTCACAAAGAAAAGGTAGACATTATTTATGGGATAATTTTCCAATTTAAGGATTAAGACCATCTTCAAGGTAAAATCTATTATATGTGCATGTCATTTGTATGGTCTTGGGAGAACTCTTCCTCTCGATAACCCTTCATTACCATGTTAATATTTATATTGATGTAATTTCCATTGTGGTTATCATGGAGACTGAGGAATATGTTGAAATGCTAAGAATGGTGTCCTTGGCATTAATTAAGTTACGATAGACATTAGGACTTAACCTAGTCATCAACTTGGCAATCACAAGCTCATGTGTTCCTTATAGAGTGAAATTATGACCTCTTAATTCCCATGATGGCTTTCCTTCTTAGCTTTCATTTCTCATTTTTATAATAGGCTATAATGACAAGCCATGTATTCAGTATGTTAAAATAGGGATTACATTTCTAAAAGTTTTGACAAAGGTGATGCCGCAAAATTGCGTTGATTAGACCTTTATAATAAAAGATGACTTTACAAACAATAAAGGTGATGCAACTAATAGATTCAAAGGATCATTATGAGTATAGTTTCTATTTATCTATTATAAAATATATATCAAAGAAAAATGTATATGACTAAAAGCTTGAATATATGAAATGTTCAATTGTAATTAACAACTCTATACTACTTGTGAAGGTTCTGCTAATATACCCTAGGATTTTCTAATATGGCCCTCCTTGTTGGATCTTTCAATAATTGTAACTCGTTTATGCTAGTTAATATTTGAATATGGACCCCAAGGCTAGTTTTATCTATTAAAAAAATTATACGATCAAAGATACAATAAGTAATTTATTTCAAAAAAAAAAAAATTAGAAAAATAAAATACATATAATAAGTTGAAGATGAAATTTGGACCTTGCAAGATTTTAAAGAAGCACATGACTCAAGAAAAGCCAATGAAGTGGCGTTTCAAAGTGAGGTTAATATTTCACTCATTTATAATATTAATGATTGATCAAATTATCATGAAGGAAATACAAAAGAAGGACAAGTAGAAGGGTAGTGGCATATCCCAACATATATTTCATAGAGAGATGAAGCATACATCTTAAATAGTCATGTGGGAAGTAACACAAGAAATAGATAATATGAAGAGTACTTGGTCAAATGGAAAGGAAGGTCTATTGCAAATCCATCATGGTTGTCTAAATTAGAGGTTGAACATATTGGCCTTCCTCACACAATGAAGGTGTAACAAAGTCACTTCTTAGCCTACCTTGGGTTTCTAATGCAAGAGCATCTAGAGGGGTAAGGAAAATCTTGCATCACACAAAAAATGTTTTATCTTAAAATTTTTGTGTTGTTTCACAAATACCCATGAAGCTTATTTCCTCTAAATTTTTTGGAAGAATGGTTTAAAAATTTCAAATTTTCAAAAAGGGGTAAAAATAATAGGGCCATTATTTTTAGAAATTTTACATTTGAGCATTTATGGGTGAGATTCAAGCTAATATTAGATCTAGATGTAAAGATATTAAAGATTTTATTTTAAAAAAATATTTTAAAATCCCTAATTGAGAAAAAGAGTTCTAACATTTCACACCCCTAAAATCTATGGTTCACTGTCATACTATGCCTTTTGACAATACAATGCAATTTCTTTAGGATTTCAATTATACAAATACATAGTCTAAGATATTCCCTCTTACAATCATTATGACCTATCTTTAGAACCATGACTGCCAAGTATACATGTTTTATTATCTCTGTATTTTATGCTTAATGGTTTTGTTACTTCTTTATGGTACTATCATTGTGACTACACTTGACCTGCAACTAGTTCATAATATTGTCCTTTTTGGATTGATGTGCCAAGTCTTTTATCATGTGTCTTTGCCCCTTGACTTCCCTTGCATTAGGTCATTTTCTAGGTCACTGTCATTTATTGCTTATGAATTGTCATCACCATGGATCCTAAAATGATATGCATTCAACATTCAATATTAACAGTTAAAAAATAAAACCAACAAAAATGGTGCATTAATTTGCACACTTGACAATAGTAAAACATTGGCCGGCCTTTTGATAAGTTTCAATGTTGACAACATCTCTTTGATAGTGGTATTGACACCTAGGATTTTGACATTAAACCATATTTTTCCATTGGTTTCCACATTGATAATGATAAGGTATTTTTCAATGATTTTAACAAAGGCTTATGACATTTCACAAGTATATATTCATCACTTGTTGTTCAACCTTAAAATAATAAAAACAATTCATACATAACTTGCAAGAAGTTTATTTGTTGGAAATATTAAATCATTTCCATAGATTGTTAGTGTCATATTATAATTATTTGTTAATTGTAGTTTATTTGTTGATATTATGAACTGTTAAAACAACTCATGTATTTAAGAGTTTATTTTTATTCATTATCCACATAATAATGAATTTGTTATAAGAACCTTCCTATAATATAAGATATTAAATCCTATATATGAAATTAAGGAGAAGTATTTGTGTAAAATTTACAATGGTAGCATAGCAACTTGGGTTTCATTATGGTGTCAGAGCAATTCATTCTCTAGCTAACTCAAAGCATTTACATGGCCGCTAAATCCAGTGCAAGTCGCTTATCCAGATATCAATTGTGTTGAAAAATTTGTTCAGCACTTGTGGAAGGAATAAAGTTAAAAAGTTGTATTAAATATTGCATATTCTCTGTCCATGGTTTTCCTGCCAATTTCTTCAAACTTCAGAAAGTCGTCTCCTTGACAAATTCTGTAAGCAATTATTTCTTTTGTTGAGAACGGTGGAGATCATATCATATTGGTATGTGTGGTGTTGTTATACTTGGAGTTCATTCAAATTTGGCGGCAAATCTAGGATGAATTACTCCATCTTAAGCATCCAAATTAGTAATAAAGAGGTGTGTGTGTTAAGGCATTTGACAAAAACATATTGCTCAGATTTTTCTCTCCTGTGAGTTTTTTTAATTTTCAATTAGGATGATCTTTATTGAGAAATCTATACGATCTATATTAAAAAAGAAATTTTATGATTTTTATATACTCACACTTTGCACTGAAGCCTTGCAGTAGTCTTCCAAGGCATTATTTATTGACTATGCTTCTCTCTTGCAAGTGACAGGAAGTCATCAAATCCTTTTAATGAGAAACAAGACTTGTATTTGAAACAACTATTAATTCAACTCCAGTTCTGCCTTTGTCTTTTTACCAGAATACGTCTTCCCAATGCCAATTTCATTATAATAGAAATAAATGGAGACAAATCCCATCCAATCGAAAGAAATTCCAAGGTTCTCCATTAAACAATTGTGAATCCCAGTGCACCAATATTTATTGAAGCTAAATTTCTTCCAAACTCGTAAAACGAAGCTCTCATTTACATGGTCATATGCCTTTTTTAATCTAGTTTAACCAAAATCTTTTTTTCTTTTCATTTATGGAACATATGTATAGCTTCATGAGCAATGATTATTCTATTTGTGTTGGATTTCCTTAGAGTGAACACATTTTGTTCATCTGAAATTATCTTTGAAAGTATTCCTTTTATTTAGTTAGATATTTTCTTGTAAATTATTTTACATGGAGAAATAGGTCTAAAATCATCCAATGATTATATAGTGTTTTTCTTTAGTATTAATGCAGTAAAAGTGTTATTTAAATCCTTGAAAACTATTTTTTCTTTTTAGATTTCTATATCCAGGTTCTAGGAAAATTCACCAACAGCAATTTATCGAAGGAAAATTCACTATCGGAAAATTCACCGCCATGACAAATTTGTCATCGATGAATTGCTGACGATGAATTTGTCAAATGTCCTATATCACATCCAAGAGATCCATGCAAATGATATCTCAGCATTATTTTTAAAAAATTGCTAGAAATCCATCTGAATTTGAAGCCTTATTAGGTGCCAGCTAAAAAGTGACACTTATCTCCTCTGAATACAAGGGCCCCATGATGGAGTTGTTTGCTCTTGAGAGACCACACTTGGAATGTTATCTAAAAAACCAGAAATTAAAGCTTATAATATAGTTATTTTTAAAAGTATTGATTTTCTATATATCTACCATTTTATTTATCAAATTGTATAATTATTTACTATTTTATTTAACAGAGTTAATAAATCCGCTCTTTTATTTTTTGTTAACATACTTATATCATTACACTATATTCTTTGCTCACGTCTTTCAACATAATTTATAAATTATCAAATACTTTTATGTGACACTTCTTAATTTAATAACCAACAATCAAATTAATATTTAAAAATTCAGAATTAAAATATTGTTAATTTTTTTTTCCATCTCTAGATGATTTTTTTTTTTATGAATCGCATTGAATTATGACACTGAACTTAAAATGAGAATGTATTTGGCATACATGCATAGAAAGTGCATGAAATAACTCTGCAACATGAGAAGTTAATGACATTGGTTTACCAGAAGAGAACATAGATAATACGTGAAAAATAGGAAGAAAACATGGAAAAGGCGTGAGAATGATGACAATATGACGAGTTGAAATAACTGTATTATGTGGTTCATGCCTTCGATACTTTGATTTATTTTCACCTCTTCGATGAGATGAATTATAAATAGTAGATTGAAATATATGGTAGTGAATAAAATCCTCTTTCTCCCAAATATACAGCAATGAAGAGATTCTCCACAGTATCTTCTCAAAGTGGTTTTGTGTGAATTTTATTATTGTTTGATTAAATAAGGATGGGAGGAATTGGGATATGTCTCCAAGATTCAAGTGTCTGTATGATTTTGATCGATGAACCTTTTGAATGGTAATATTTATTCATATCTGGATTAAGTTAACAGTTTTCCTGTAACATCAGCCCCAACGAGAGAATGAATTTTTTTACAATTTTTTTTTGTTATCATTATATGAAGGAATACATGAAATTGAAATAACATTAAAACAAAAGAATGAGAAGACAGCATTTGCTTCTTAATCATCATGTCAATATACGTCTTACAAATAAAAGCTTACCTCAATAACCAATAGAAGATTGCTGTCATTAATGAAGTGCACATACCTTAAATGTTTTACGACTCATGAAGGCTCCTTGTCCATGGCTTGCTCTGGAGTATGGTGGGGTACAATATGATCCCAACCAAGTGGATTCAAACCCTATCCACCCCTCCAAGTGGATTATGTGGCCCGTGGTGATCAAGAGTTGTCCACTTAGACCCGTAAGCAATGTATATAATATCTTCCTAGTGACCAAATCTCAAGGTGTACCTACCCGTGGTAGATGTAAGATACTATTTCCCTATAGTTATAAGGTTACAAGGTGATTAATATGTTACTTGCTTGAGCTTTTTAGAAACTTTCTTCCCTGTAGTCCATCGGACGGCTAAGCAACAAGGTTATCCATCTCTGACATTGAATGCTCCTTGACTATTGTCCATCTCAAGCAAGTACAGCCCCTGGACACTAGTCAATCTCAAGCATTAAGGTACTGCTCCTTGACTACTGTCCATCTCAAGCAAGTACAGCCCCTAGACACCAGTCAATCTCAAGCATTAAGGTCCTGCACCTTGACTACTGTCCATCTCGAGCAAGTACTGCCCCTAGACAGTTGTCAATCTCGAGCTTACAAGTTTTGCTCCTTGACTTCTGTCCATCTCAAGCAAGAACTGCCCCTAGACACCTATCAATCACGAGTAGGAAAGCAACGCTCCTTGACTTTTGTCCATCTCAACAAAGTACTGCCCCTAGACACCTATCAATCTCGAGCTCAAAGTACTACACCTTGACTTCCCTTAGCACTATGACTGTAAGATAGGTCCCTAACATGAGTAAGCAAGTTCCCAACTTATTGATAGCCATGAATGACATTACTAAACATGTCATAAGGAAGCATTACACACTCATAGACCCCTTCCGGCTGGGGTAGAGGTAACTATCTGACCCCTTGATAGAAGTGGTTGATTCTCATCTTATTTTCAATCTATCTATATATATTTTCTAGACGTGGACTCACAAGTCACTGTTTTATCATTACATTAAAGAAAGTGCCTAATATTTACTTATGACTGTCCTAGCAGCCAACTAAATATAATAGAAATTAGCCTTAAGATTAGGCTTCGCCGTCCTTGCAGCCCATAATGATTCATAGTCGTAATGTGCAGATTTAGCATTCTTTGAGTGCATGAGTGACATTAATATAGGTAGGTAATTCTTAATTTGTAGAGCAGCAACCTAACCTCACCATTTGTCTGTCCTTTCTTCTTCTTGGATTATAAGAAATTACAATAGAAAAGGGTAGATCAAGGTAGAATTAAATTGTATAGCTGGTAGCTGTGGTGATAGAGTGAGCAGCACCACTATCGCTTCTCTCATGTCTTCAGTTAAAGATTTCATTGTTTCTACATTGTTATCTATGTTTTCTTATTCCTTCTTGCTAATATTAACAATGCATGATTATTTACTTACCGGCGAATGACTCTTTTGTTTTAATAAGCATTACACAAATAATGTTAAGGTAGTTGTTATGGTTCAATCAAATAGAAAATGGATATTTTAGAGAGATTACCTAATGGACTCTAGCAAGTAAGATGAGTGAACAAGGGTAGATTCTAACAATATGTCTCCACATGACATGGTAGTAGGACAACCCCTTCTACCAAATCTCAAACTCATTTATTCATAGTACCATATTTAGACAACATAGAAATTAAGGTTTAAGAACCTAAGATTTGAGGCATAGACCCAAATTATCACCTTCAATTACAGCCAGATAGTGAATCATGGGTTTTGGAGTGGGTGAGGTGCCATCTGAAGTATTGAAATGAAAGGTTTTGTAATGTAGATCAGAAATATACTTCAAGACACTCTTCAAATTAGAGTTTGAAATTATTCTCCAAATTTTCTATTACTAATACAAGCTTCCATAAACCTATTTGAACCCATTATAACCCAAAAGAGTGGTTGGGTGTGATCTAGAACCTAAGGACAATCTGAGGTAAGTACCAAGCCATTTCCACTAAATAATTTTTGACACTACCCATAGTTTATAAATAATAAGCATTATATGACTGCATCCAGCTTATGGAAAGAGAACTAAGAGGAAATGAATTATTTATTTTGTTATTGCACAGATCATTCTAGCTTTGGAATGATTTTTAAAACAACAAAGAGGATTATAATCTAGAAAATATTGCAACCCAAAGAAATGCAACAAAAGTATCAGAACTTGGATTACAGGCACCCAAATGAATGGTGTCTGAAGTAGCAAGGTAATCTTCCCTTCACACATCCCAGGAAAGCTATTCACCTCTCTATTCTTCCTCCAATCTCTTGTTCTCTGCTCTCTTTTTTTTTTTTTACCTCCCTTCTATCCTCTTCTCAAGCTCTGGCGTCCATTTTTGGTGGTTTGAAGATTATTAATAGCCAATTTGACTACATTCCTTGTCCTACAAAAAGGGGTTGGCATTGGACTGGTGTGCCATGCCCATTAATGGCATTGCCAGTCCTCCTCCTCCCTTCCATGCCTACAACCATTCCTCTTTAATCTTGCATGTCTCCTGGCCGTGGAGTGGAGGTTGTGCCATTAATCTGGTTCCTGTGTGCCAAGCCCTTCTTCCCATGCATTATTTTCTTTTCTTTTCTTTTTCTCCATTCATTTTAGTTTATTTCTTTGCTCATGTGGTTCGATGGTTTTTATTTAATTGCTCCTCCGTATTAATATTGAGGTAGATGGTAAGTTTTATTTATTTGTTTGTTTTAATTTGCCTTTATTTTAATAGTTCATAACTATATAATTCATTATTTACTTATTTTAAATTTTGTTTATTTATTATATATATATATATATATATATATATATATATATATAATATTGTTTATATATGTACCATTCTTGATAAATTTTAACCTTATTCAATATTTTAATTGATCCGAATGAATCAAACTATTTTATGACTTCTCTTAGCCAGACGGATGACTATGGCAACTTATTAGACGACTAAGGCCCTAGGTTGAAATGAACTTCAAGTTGTTGGAAATTTACAAGCAAGATCTTGGCACTAGAATGATATTACCAATCGATTGTCTCTCATCCCACTGGACCACAAAATCCGCCTCATCATGCACCCTGAGTCCTGCAACCAAGTTATTAGTCTGAGTTAGCTTAGACAATTTACTGCATTAAATTTAAAATAACATAATAAGATTAATAACCACATCCATTAACATTAACATTGAGTTTCGCAATCAACACACACACATTTATATATATGTCCACATAATAAAATCTCAAAATCCACCCCTAGTCCAAATTACATTGGGGCTAGGGGTCATGCAAAAGATTTAAGTAAGGTATCTAGGGGATATGACATACTCCCCCCCTTAGGATCAATCCAGCTTGGCTTAATTAAACAAGTATGGATATTCAACTTTTATTACATTTTCATCTTCCCATGTAGCCCCTTGTTCCCCATATTGGTCCCATAAGACCTTAACTTGTTGCATACTTCTGTTGTGCAACTGTAGGTTGTGCCTATCTGTGATTGTGAGTGGTTCGAGGTGGATATCTCCAGCATCTTCCACCTATAGTGCCTGCCAATCAATTACATGTGTGGGTTCAGCAATATATTTCTTAAGTAATGATACATGGAATACATTATGAATACAAGAGAGAGACGATGGAAGAGCTAGTCGATAAGCTACATGGCTGATTTTCTCAAGGATCTTGAATGGCCCTATGTATCGTGGAGCTAATTTAGCAGCTTTTCCAAACTTTATTGAGCTTTTATGTGGTCTAACACGCAAGAACACCTTGTCACCTACGAAAAATTCCCTTGGTGTCCGCTTGGCATCCACATAACTTTTTTGACGATATGAAGCCTCTTTCAATCTTTCCCTTATAATTTTCACTTGATTTTCATATTCTTGAAGAAGTTATGGCCTAATAGTTACACGGTTTTCTAAACTATCCCATCCTATAGGCATTCTGCACTTTCTGCCATACAGAGCTTCGAATGGGGCCATTTGGATGGAGGAATGATATGAATTATTATATGCAAATTATACTAATATTAGATACTCCTTTGAATAAGTGGGCTGATCCATGGCATACATTCTGAGCATGTCATCCATAACCTGGTTAACTCTTTCAGTTTGTCCATCTGTTTTAGGGTGGTAAGCAGTGCTAAAATTGAGTTTGGTTCCTAATGTGGTCATAAGAGAGGTCCAAAACCTAGAAGTAAACAACTTATCTCTGTCAGAAATGATTACCTCAGGCATCCCATGTAGTCTAATGACTTTATGAATCTTTTAGCCAAAAGTGGGGCATCATCCTTCACATTGCTTGGTATGAAGTGTGCTACTTTGGTTAGCTTATCGACCACTACTAAAATACTATCATGTTGATTCTGAGTTTTGGAAAATCCTGTCACGAAATCCATGGAAATTACCGACCACTTATGATGTGGTAGGTCATGAGGATAGAGTGTTCCTGTAGGATGACAGTGTTCTAATTTAACTCATTGGTATTCAAGACACTTGGCGACATAACTAGCTATTTGATTTTTCATTCCTAGCCAAAAGTAATGATTTTTTAAGTCTGCATACATTTTAGTCACCCCAAGATGTGCTTGATAAGGCACATTATGGCCTTCTATGAGAATTTTCAATCTTAAGCCTCCCTCTTCAGGAACATAAATTTGATTCAAATAATGAAGGACCTCGTCATTTCCCACATGGTACTCGGCTAGACTAATTCTTTGTTGCACTTCTAACCTCATTTGCTTACAAAAGGGGTCATGTTCCTGCATTTTCTTGATCTTTTCAGGAAATTCAACCTTTTAGTTGAGAGATTGCAGCTATTTTAGCCCTTCTACTTAAGGCATCTGCAACCCAGTTTTCCTTCCCCTTAACGTATGAGATATCAATCTCATAGTTGCTTAATAATTCCAACCACCTTCTCTAACGTGCATTCAAATCAGGTTGGGTGAACAAATATTGGAGTCCTTTGTGATCAATATTCAACTTGAAGGGTCTTCCTACCAAATAATGTTTCCATACCTTCAAAGCATGCATGATTGCTGCCAGCTCCAAGTCATGGGTGGGGTAGTTGAGTTTGTGATCTTTTAGTTTCCTAGACTTGAAGACAATCACTCATCCATTTTCCATTAGTACTCCACCTATCCCATCCAATGATGCATCTGTCCATACTACAAATTCTTTTTCTGGATCAGGCACTTGCAAGATTGGTGCAGTGGTAAGAGCTTCCTTCAACTTTTGGAAAGCACTATCACATTTTCCTATCCATTCAAACTTCTTTCCCTTTCACTGAAGGGTGGTTATGAGGTTAGCTATTTTGGAGAAGTTCTCTATGAACCGTTGGTAATATCCTACCAAACCCATAAAGCTTCTTACTTCAGCCACATTCTTAGGAATAGGCCATTCTACAATGGTTTGTATCTTGGCTGGATCCACAGCAATTCCTTAAGCTGATATAATATGTCTGAGATAATGCACCTTAGGCTGAAAGAAAGAACACTTGGACAATTTCCCATACAATTTATAATCTCTCAACCTTTGCAAAACTATTCTTAAATGTTGATCATGCTCATGAATATTTTTAGAGTAGATTAGTATGTCATCCAAAAATACTAGCACAAATTTGTCCAAGTAGTCATGGAAAACATGGCTCATAAGACTCATGAAAGGAGAGGGAGCATTTGTTATGCCAAAAGGTACCACCAAGAACTCATAATGGCCATACCTGGTTCTGAATGTTGTCTTTGGAATATCTTCTTCACTAATTCTTAACTGGTGATAACCTGACCTTAAGTCTATTTTGGAAAAGATAGCAGCCCCCTTCATTTGATCAAACAAGTCATCAATTCTAGGTAGTGGATATCTATTTTGAATGGTTACCTTGTTTAACATCCGGTAATCTATACACAACCTCAATGTTCCATCCTTCTTCTTAATAAACAACATTGGAGCTCCCCAAGGGGACACACTAGGACAAATCAAACCTTTCTCCATTAGATCTTGCAACTACATCTTAAGCTCTTGTAATTCAGTAGTGTTCATTCTATATGGAGCTTTTGAGATAGGCTCTGCCCTTGGAACCAGATCTATTGTGAAATCCATCTGTCACTTAGGAGGCAATCCTAGCAATTCCTTCAGAAAGACATCATGATACTCCTGGAGGATGGGATGGTCTCCAATGCAAGGTTTGGGATCATCATTACCCTCTTCTATCTTTACTAGATAAATTTTTCTTCCCTTTCTTGCTGCCCTTCTTACTTGCATAGCTGAGATTGTTCTTACGACTATTGGCCTATGGATTCCTTGAAGAACCACTAACATCCCTTGGTCATCTAGACATTCAATCCTCTTGTTGTAGCAATCTAGCTTGGCTTTGTGCTTATGGAACCAATCCATCCCAAGGATTAGGTCATAGGACCCTAATGGAGTGACCCATAGATCCACCTTGGTCTTTATAATCCCTAGGTCAATTTCAGCTCCATGCAAGCAATATTTGATCTTTTGTATATTACCCGACCCAAACTCAACCTCCATCTCCTCTCGACTAAGACTCTTATGATCAATTTTACATTTTTGAATTACATTGGTGGAAATAAAACTGCCAGTAGCTCCTAAGTCGGCCAAAATAGAAATAGGTTGGCTGAGAAGTGTACCTTGAAGATCTATCAATGGGGCCTGCTGATCTGCTTGGCGATTATCCACGGGTGCATAAATTCAGGCAATGGGATTGGTGGTTTTGCTTGGATTCTTGGGACACGTACTCATATAATGGTCACCTCCACACATCCAACATCCATTCATTGGTCCTTTTTATCCTTCCTTGTCTCTTGAGGAATCACCTTGTGTCACTTGTCTGAATGACTTTTGTCTTTTGTCTCCTTTCTCTTTTTGACCTTCTGACCCATAGTTCTCCCTATAGTTTCGGCTCCTCTTAAACTATCGAGAAGCCTTTCCTTTGGACTTAACCTCCTAATTATCCTTCAGTTTATTGTTTGAGTAACTGGAGGAATGATTCTTTGGTTTGCATTCTGTTATGCCTTGCATAACCACCCCATTTTGATTTGGAACAAATGGGTCCCCCTCTCTCTTTCTGGTTTCTTTTTCTTTGGTTACTTGCTTTCCTTTTTGGAATTCTTTTGTTTTCTCCTAATTTTTACTTTTGATCTATCTGATTTAATCTTGGTTCTGTCTCAACCCAAGTTGGTTTTCTTCTTGCTAGGAATTCAACAAAATAATTGTAAGCAATGGTGGATATATTATGATATGTCTTATTTTCTTTTGAAGACTAATGCAAAGCTTTCTTTTGCAGGATTGAGTCATACACATGATGATATTTGCTAAGGGAGCTCAGTTGGAAGGCATTCCTCAATCCAGTTGGTCATAAAAATCAGCTAAGGCAAGGTCGGCAGGACCCTAGGGATGTCACAACGAGTGAAATTCATGTGCATTCAACTATTGGCAAGACATTGGTCATCGTCCCAGTGACTACGAGTTTCTCCATCGATATGAAGGTTTTCACTTCACCAAGAAGTCTCAGTGAAGTCATGAAGTCTCAACAACTAGAGTTGAGCAGGTTGGCACTTCAGCGAGAGTCATCTTCTTCGGTGGGTGGTCTTGCCGAACGCTTTAAGTCTCGCCGACCACTAATAGAAAATTCACATCTCGGTGGGAAACTTTTCTTTTCAGCAAGAAGTCTCGGCGAACACATTGGGTCTCACCGACAAAGAGCGAGAGGGGTTTATTGGCATGGGGTCTTGTAGTCTTGCTGACACAAAGTGTCACACCTACATGTTGTTTCAGGGAGAGAACAAGATTCTCATGGTGACCAAGGGTGCTTCCGCAGATTCCTTGGTGAAACATAAGTTATCTATAGGATGTCTCCCTGACAAAGGAAGCTTATAGCAACATAAGTGGAATGAAAGAGTGTATGTCGATGTGACTATAGGGAGGTCTTGGTGACAACATAAGATCGCCAAAAGATGATGCCTTCAGCACAATGTTTTGCCGAATGAAAGAAGTCACACTAAAAAGGTAGTCATCGGGAAGAATGGGATAAGCTTGGTAAGATTTCTTACCGACATGAGAGTCTTACCGATAAGCATGTGATCGTGGAGAAAACAAAAGGGTTGTCATAAGGTCTCCCTGACCACAAAATATTACTCTGACGAGATGTTCCTACAGGGATCATTTCGCTGGCAAAGAAGGCATCGCTATGACTCTTTCTGACAAGGTTTCCCCAAGGGTTCTTGGGGAAGGTATGCATTCTTGCCAGGAGGTCTCAGCGACTATGAAAGGCCACACACATGATGATATTTCTCAAAGGAGTTCACTTGGAGGACTTTCCTCAGTCCAGTTGGTCGTAATTTCCCTTGAAGAAGAAAGTCGGCAAGACCTTGTAGATATCTTGCCGACTACCAATGTATTCTGTCGATATGCATCTGTATTGCCTATTAGCAGGACCTTGAAGAAGTCATAGTGATCAAAAATCATATGCAGGCATCCATCAACATGACACCATTCATCATCACAGTGACTAAGGGTTTCTTATTGGAATGAAGGTTTGTCTTCAGGGAAGGGTATTGGCGAAATATCCATGTCTCACCGACTAGTGGCAAAAGGATCCATACATCGGCGAAAGGTTTTCTCTTCGCCAATAGATCTCAACGAGTTCATAATGCCTCACTAACTATCAAGAAGAGTCTAACACTTCGGTGAGAGTTTGTCTTCAGTGAAAGGTCTCCTCGAAAGCCTGGTATCTTGAAACACCAATCAGAAAGATGCCTTAGTGAGTACCTTTGGTCTCACCGACCTGGCACAAGAATAGTTCATATCGGCAGGACTTCTCTGATGTCACAGCGACACATTTGGAACAAAAAGAATACATGTCAGTATAACTATGGAAAGGTCTCACCGAAGTGCTCTCAGTTCAAGGAAAGGAAACCTCAATCAGTGCAAAGTCTCGCTGACCAAAGGAAGTCTTAGCAACATGAGGGAGGCTCTCTGAGAGAAGAGTGGCTTTAGCAAGATGTCTCACCGAAGGGTGAACTCTTGCAGAAATGAAATGGCATTGGCAGAGCGAGGAGAGTTTGGTGAAAAGTCTCACCGATAGAGATGTCTCAGCAAAAGGAAACGAGTTTAGTGAGAGGTCTCGCCGATGATCCAAAGTCACGCCGATGACAAGGATGGGCTCGAGGAGAAAGCAAAGGGTCGCTATGATGTCTCCCTGACCTCGAGATCTCTTGCCGACTAGTGAACAACTCAGCGAAGGAGAAGACCTCAGTGTAAGATCATGGCAAGGAAAGGAAGTCTCACCAAAGTGAAGGAGCCCTCACGAAAAGGGTTCTAAGTTTGGCATAACATCTTGCTGAAAGCATAAAGTCTCGGCGAAGTAGGGAGACTTCAATGGGAGATCTCAGCGAAACAATAAGCTCTCATCGACATGAAGTAATATTAGCATAATCTCTTGCCAATTCAACAGGGTTTGGCCGAAATGAAACAACTCGTCGAAGGATATGTCACTTGGTTGAATGTCTCACCGACTCGTGATGGTCACACCGAAACAAAGGAAATCAAGGAGACTCTAGAAGCATAGAGGGGTTTGATGAAAGGTCTCCCTGAGATTGAAGGAGTCTTGTCAATACAAAATGAGCTCGATGAAAGATCCTGAGCTTGGCATGATATCCTGCTGACCCGATAGGGTCTTCCCAATACAAAGTGAGCTCGGTGAGGATGAAAAGGAGTTCACTGGAAGTCTTTCTGATGGCAATGGATTTCCCAGTGAAGGATGCATCAGTATAACCAAAGGTAACTTGCCATAATCTCTGGCCGATAGTAAGGAGTCTTGCCAATACAAAGTGGGCTCAGTGAGAGAAAAGGAGTTCAGGGTAAGGTCTCCCCGAAATAGGATTGTCTTCCCAACATAAAAATGAGCTTGATGTGATTTTTGAAGCTCGATGAAGGGTCTCATCGACTGGTCCATGCTATGCCAATAACTGTTATGAGACGAAATCACATTGGGGAGACATGATAAGTGTCTCATCGACATGCGATTTAAGGTGGACCGCTCTTGATTGCTCGGGAGTCTGGTGTGGCATACGATCATCCGATTAGAAGGAGTTTGGATGGGCCATTGACTGCTTGACCACCCCTATGGAGAAGGCCAACCGAATGCAAACTAGATGGACTCATTCTGAGATCAGGTGGCAATGAGTCAGCTCGGATGAAATATTTAGATCTACAGGGAGGCCCGATTATGATTCTGGAGGAAGGTCAACATGCCGAGGGGTCCAAAACACGAAGGAGGCCAGAAGAAGGGTGAAGAAACTATGAGTCACAGGGATAGTTGTAATGACTACTGGTAAGGAGGTAGATCAGTATTAATGGTGATATTCTAAGCATTCACGGCGGCCTTGAGATGGAATTTAGAGATAGACACGAAGATAAGGAGTAAATTCTACAGATGCAAAAGATCTAAGATCAACCCTGGAATGACCTTCGAGAAGATGGACAACAGGGCTTCACATTGAATGCAACATTAACTCATTTTAGAAAGATCTGAAGGTTGACTCTTCTGGATGTAGATATTTTTGTAAAACCCTAATGCGAGGGACAACACATTCCTTTCGAGCACTCTGTATATAAGGCATTTTACCTCTTTGTAAAAGGGTTAGAAATTATTAGAGATGGTAAGAATTAGAACTTCTGGGATTAGACAATTAAAACTTCTAAGTTAGAAACAAAAGTAGAACCAGTAGAATTAGTGAGAGGGGATAAAAGCTGGTCTCAATTCTTAGTAATGAGAGCTGCTTGTGTCTTTCTCAGTTAGAGGTTAGAATCTAAATAAACCAATGTATCTTTCAGTTTTCTTAGCATAAATGGAAATGATTTGGAATCATAGGTTCTTTGTACACTGGTGATTGTGCCAACTTTGTAACTATTTCTTATCCATTTCACTGACAGTAGAAGCAATCAGAGTTTAATCTATTTTAGATTGTGTTCCTGAGTGGTGTTTGTTTGTAATTAATCATTTGATTTGAGAACCTTTCAAGGATTGAAGTCTTATTCTGTGTTTTGTTGAAACGAAAGTTAGTACTCTGTTCTGGAAATCAACACTGTGAATGAAGGAGGCTATGTGTCAATCACAATTTTACTTTATTCCACAGTTTTAGTTAACAAACTCCTTGAAAGCTAGCAAATCTGGTTAAGTCAGACTAATTGTCATTCTTTTCTATTTTGAAGCTTTGATCTATCTTTTTTTGTTTCTTTAAAACCCCAATTAGATTAGGTTTTATTTCATGCTTGATCTTAGAACAACCCAGAAGCTCAACACTAGCAGGCCCCTTGAATATTACTATTGCATTGATCAACTGACCAATGTCAGCACAGTTGAGAACCAAATACAAAGACCTTGAGGGCTAAGACATCCATGTGTTGTCTTTCTCTTTTAGGAGAAATAGAGTAGTAGTATTTTGTTTGTGTGTTGCTATGCCACCTAGACCATCAACACGTTCTTGCTTGCTCTTATGCTTTTCTTCAGTGACCAAAGCTACCTCCACAGCTTGATTTAAATTTTTTGGTCGAGTAAGCTTGGTTGTATATAGAATATTCTTATTCAATCCCAAGATAATTTTTTTCACACAATCCTCTTCTTCCTTCATATAAGGCACATGACGGAGTAATCTCATGAATTTGGACTTGTACTCGGTTACTGACATTGCCCCTTGGCGCAGTGTATGGAATTCAGTCATCTTTTGGTCTCGATGGGGTAAAAGCACAAAGCTGTGTCACACTTTCGACCAAATAAATAGTTCCAAGTGAAATATTTTTGGCCGGAAAGGTTTCGCCTGACTAGGTTTCGACCGAAACCATGTGGCGTATTACATGGCACACAGGTTTTGGTCGAATAAGTTTCGCCCGAATCCCAAAAGATCAAAATTTTCCTTTTCCCGCTTTAAAACTGCCTTCAAAATTGGATTTTTTAATGTGCAGGGTTTTTATAGAAATGGTTTCGGTAGAAACAGTTTCTATAGAAAGGTTTTCGGCCGAAACTCTTTCTATAGAAACTGTTTCTACCAAAACTGTCTATGTGGCATCCTAGTTGGTAGCCAACTCAACTTTTTTCACAATTTTCTGAAACTTTCAACTTTAGCTAAGCATTTCTTTAGTTAGAATGATTTTTTTGCAAAAAAAAAAAACCCTTTTGTAGAGCTCGGAGTGGAGAATTCAAATATATAATTTTTTAAATATTTTTATTAGTTTTAATATATTTTATTTTTAAAATAATGCAAGTAGGTTTTCAAAATGAAAAAAGAAGTTGATTACAAATTAAAAACAAGATAGTAAAACTTATTAAAAAAATTTAAATCTTATATGGGGCACAAGAGGAGAGAGTCTTCTTCAAAAGGGTATAATTTTGAAAATGATTTAAAATTTGAAAATAGTTGACGGCCCGTGAAAACTATCAAATTCTGACATGTTTGACTTTAAAACGTTATTACAAGAAAAATATACATCAAAATTTGATTTTTCTTTTTCCATGCACAAGATACTGAAGTTACCTATTTGGAGAAAAAAAAATAGGGAGAAATGAGGTTTTTTTCAATTTGTTTATTGACGGCCCGTGAAGTCACTCTTTTCTAAAATTTTTAGCATTCCAAAATTTGTCCTTAAATTGATAAAAACATAATGAAAATAATTTTTTTAAAATTTTTAAAAATTACAACAATAAACTTCATCAAAAGTTCTACATTTCATTAGTTTACACCATTTTGAAATTCAAAACATAAAGACCACTTTTATGTGGTCGAAGTTTAGAATTTTTTTTGTTGTTGGCTGATTCCTTTATAAAGTGTGACACAGGTTTGTGCTTTTACCCGATGATGAGCAGATAGGTACTCCTTGTGAAACCGCTTGGTGAACTTATCCCAAGTTAGTTGACTGATGTCATAGTTTTTTTATTTCTGCCAAGTGATCCCACCATAGTGAGGCTTTCCCTTCTAGATGATAGATGGAAATCCTGGCCTTAGTATTGGTACTTAGTTCCATCAGCCCAAAATATTTGTTCATTCCTATGAGCCACGCCTCAGCGGCATCCCCACCTCCAGTCCTGTCAAACTTAGGGGCTCTCATTTTCTTTAATTCTCAAATCAACGAGTCCTTTCCCACTCCCCATTGCATCTCTGGCAAAGAGTGACTGTAGGTGGGAATTCTAGAGCTACTCTCATGTTCCCGGCTTATGTGCACATCGTGCTCCCTATCTGGCTCTTCAGTTCCTATGCCAATATTGTGATTAGTTCCTTGCTCTTTTTTCCTCGTTAGATCCTCAATTTGCTTCTCCTGGCTGCTATTTTTGCATGAAGAGCATTCAATTCTACGTGTAACTCTTTAGGTATGCTAGGAGGTGGCACACCCCTACTTGCCCATAACATTACAGCAAGGCTAGGGCTCATTCCCCTCCTTAAATTTCTCCTCATTGAATTAAATTGATTCTGTAAGATAAAAGAGAGTGTTATTGAAGTTTTTCTTTTTTTGGTTATTGTTTTGTTTTAAATCTTTCCTTTATCAAATTTAGAATTATGGTGAAATTCACACACCACATATGATTCTCAACCTAAAAAAGAAGAAAATCCATTCCAATTCCTCAAATATCACATAACACATTATTTATAAACATATATGTATGTATATATATCTTCATATTGTCATTAATGCTTGGTAGTTTTTTTTTTACATAAGGGAGACGATGTTTATTTAGTACTAGTTCATCATCTTGTACATAGTTCTAGTTACAAAGTAGGATTCTACTCCTCTCTGAGTTCTTCCTCCTTGGAGGTTCCCACAGTTATAGACATATTAGTGCGGACATGATTGTATTGTGCAATTGCTTCCTTAGAGGGGATTGGAGCATTGCGTCAACAACCAAAAGGGAAATCCCTAATAGGTGAGGGCCTAATTTTTGGATTTGCTCATGAGCATCCCTTTGGTGTTTCATGACTATCATCTAGTTTGGCCATTTGTTTTCCTTTCTAGATTTTTAGTCACTTAACAGTCTCTGCCAATGGCTCTGTGTCTAACATGGTTTCAGTTTCAACATTTTACCCTACTATAATTGGGTCTTTGGATCCTTCTGGTTCCTTTCATCGGGGATGTTGTTTTCATAAGATCTTCTTCTTTCCTTTGCCTTTCTTTCCATGAACCATGACTACCAATACCAAATAGTCATATTAGTGCAACAAAAGAGTGAGCACCTAGGTCCTAGAGTCGAGTTCTAAGCTCTGATACCTATGTAACATAAGCTCCAACGAGAGAAAGAATTTTTGCACTTTTTTTTTTGTTATCGTTATATGAAGGAATACATGAAATTGAAATAACATTAAAACAAAAGAATGAGAAACCAGCATTTTCTTCTTAATCATCATGTCAATATATGTCTTACAAATAAAATCTTACCTCAATAACCAATAGAAGATTCTTGCCATTAATGAAGTGCACATACCTTAAATGTTTTAAGACTCATGAAGGCTCCTTGTCCATGGCTTGCTCTGGAGTATGGTGGGGTGCAATATGATCTCAACCAAGTGGATTCACACCCTATCCACCCCTCCAAGTGGATTATGTGGCCCCTGGTGAGAGAGAGTTGTCCTCTTAGATGCGTAAGCAATGTATATAATATCTTCCTAGTGACCAAATCTCAAGGTGTGCCCACCCATGGTAGATGTAAGATACTATTTCCCTACAGTTATAAGGTTACAAGGTGATTAATATGTTACTTGCTTGAGCTTGTTAGAAACTTTTTTCCCTGTAGTCCATCGGACAACTAAGTAACAAGGTTATCCATCTCTGACATTGAATGCTCCTTGAATATTGTCCATAATGAGCAAGTACAGCCCCTAGAAATTGGCCAATCTCAAGCATTAAGGTACTACTCCTTGACTACTGTCCATCTTGAGCAAGTACAGCCCCTAGACACTAGTCAATCTCAAGCATTAAGGTACTGCTCCTTGACTTCTGTCCATCTCGAGCAAGTACTGCCCCTAGACACTTGTCAATCTTGAGCTTACAAGTTTTGCTCCTTGACTTATGTCCATCTCGAGCAAGTAATGCCCCTAGAAACCTATAAATATCGAGTAGGAAAGCACCGCTCCTTGAATTTTGTCCATCTTGAGAAAGTACTTCCCCTAGACACCTATCAATCTCGAGCTCAAAGTACTACACCTTTACTTCTCTTAGCACTATGATTGGAAGATAGGTCCCTAACATGAGTAAGCAAGTTCCCAACTTATTGGCAGCCATGAATGACAATACTAAACATGTCATAAGGAAGCATTACACACTCATAGACCCCTTCCGGCTGGGGTAGAGGTAACTATCTGACCCCTTCATAGATGTGGTTGATTCCCATCTTATTTTCAATGTCTTTATATATATTTTTTCTAGACGTGGGATTGCAAGGGATTGTTTTCTCATTACATAAAACAAAGTGCCTGATATTTACTTATGGCTGTCCTATCAGCCAACTAAATATAATAGAAATTAGCCTTAAGACTAGGCTTGGCTGTCCTTGCAGCCCATAATGATTCATAGCCATAATGTGTAGATTTAGCATTCTTTGAGTGCATGAGTGACATTAATATAGGTAGGTAATTCTTAATTTGTAGAGCAGAAACCTAACCTCACCATTAGTCTATCCTTTCTTCTTCTTGGATTATAAGAAATTACAATAGAAAAGGGTAGATCAAGGCAGAATTAAATTGTATAGCTAGCAATTGTGGTGATATAGTGAGCAACACCAATATTGCTTCTCTCGTGTCTTCGGTTAAAGATTCCATTGTTTCTACATTTTTATCTATGTTTTCTTTTTCCTTCTTGCTAATATTAACAGTGCATGATTATTTAGTTAGTAGCAAATGACTCTTTTGTTTTAATATGAATTACACAAATAATGTTAAGGTAGTTGTTATGGTTCAATCAAATAGACAATGGATATTTTAGAGAGAGTATCTAATGGACTCTAGCAAGTAAGATGAGTGAACAAGGGTAGATTCTAACAATATGTCTCCACATGACATGGTAGTAGGACAACCCCTCCTACCCAATCTCAAACTCATTTATTCATAGCACCATATTTAGACAGCATAGAAATTAAGGTTTAAGAACCTAAGATTTGAGGCATAGACCCAAATTATCAACTTCAATTATAGCCATATAGTGAATCATGGGTTTTGGAGTGGGTGAGGTGCCATCTATAGTACTGAAATGAAAGGTTTTGTAATGTAGATCAGAAATATACTTCAAGACACTCTTCAAATTAAAGTTTGAAATTATTCTCAAAATTTTCTATTACTAATACAAGCTTGCATAAACCTATTTGAACCCATTATAACCCAAAAGAGTGGTTGGTGTGATCTAGAACCTAAGGACAATCTTAGGTAAGTACCAAGCCATTTCCGCTAAATAATTTTTGACACTACCCATAGTTTATAAATAATAAGCATTAGATGACTGCAGCCAGCTTATGGAAAAAGAACTAAGAGGAAATGAATTATTTATTTTGTTATTGCACAGATCATTCTAGCTTTGGAATGATTTTTAAAACAACAAAGAGGATTATAATATAGACAACATTGCAACCCAAAGAAATGCAACAAAAGTATCAGAACTTGGATTATAGGGGCCCAAATGAATGGTGTCTGAAGTAGCAAGGTAATTTTCCCTTCACACGTCCCAGGAAAGCTATTCACCTCTCTGTTCTTCCTCCAATCTCTTGTTCTCTGCTCTCCTTTTTTTTTTACCTCCCTTCTATCCTCTTCTCAAGCTCTGGCATCCATTTTTGGTGGTTTGAAGATTATTCATAGCCAATTTGACTCCATTCCTTGTCTTGTAAAAAGGGGCTATCATTGGACTAGTGTGCCATGCCCATTAATGGTTATTCTAGTCCTCCTCCTCCCTTCCACACCTGCAGCCATTCCTCTTTAATTATGCCTATTTCCTAGTCGTGGAGTGGAGGTTGCGCCATTAATCCGGTTCTTGTGCGCCAAGCCCTTCTTCCTATGCGTTGTTTTTTTTACTTTTCTTTTTCTCCATTCATTTTAGTTTATTTCTTTTCCTTGTGTGGTTTGATGGTTTTTATTTAATTGATCCTCCTTATTAATATTGAGGTAGATGGTAAGTTTTATTTATTTGTTTGTTTTAATTTTCCTTTATTTTAATAGTTCATAACTATATAATTTATTATTTACTTACTTATTTTAACTTTAGTTTATTTATTTATTTATTTATTATATATATACATATATATAATTTTGTTTATATTTGTACCATTCTTGATAAATTTTAACCTTATTCAATATGTTAATTGATTTGAATGAATCAAACTATTTGATGACTTCTCTTAGCCGAACGGATGACTATGTCAACTTATTAGACGACTAAGGCCCTAGGTTTAAATGAACTTTAAGTTGTCGGCAATTTACAAGCAAGATCTTGGCACTAGAATGAGATTACCAATCGATTGTCTCTCATCCCACTAGACCACAAAATATGCCTCATCATGCACCCTGAGTCCTGCAACCAATGACAAACCTCGCACAATCCAACAACCAAGTTATTAGTCTGAGTCAACATAGACAATTTAATGCATCAAATTTAAAATAACATAATAAGATTAATAACCAAATCCATTAACATTAACATTGAGTTTCGCAATCAACACACACACATTTATATATATGTCCAAATAATAAAATCTCAAAATCCACCCCTAGTCCAAATTACATTGGGGCTAGGGGTCATGCAAAAGATTTAAGTAAGGTATCTAGGGGATATGACATTTCCCTTCTCATAGCTCACATTGGAGGTAAAAATTTAGAGCATTTGTGAAGTTTTAAGGTTTCATTGATAATGAATTATTCTTCCTAATCTAAATAGAATAGATTTTAAGAAAATTATTATCATTTAAATTTAGATCATTATTAAATTTCCTTTAGAGTAGAAATCTTCCTAAACAATATTTGGATGTTGTGAACTTCATATTTATTTGAGTCACAGGTAATATAATTAAAGAAATGATAACCCAACCATAGGCTTTGATCACTTCAAGCAAGCCTTCTAACATTATTCAGATTTAAACCTGCTGTACATAATGTAAAATTCAATAAAATTCACATATGTAGCAAAAGATGTGAATGTTTTTGCATCTAATAAATCTTGACCTTAACAGTTAAGATTAGTTTGTATTTTTGTAAAGGGTTCCAACATCAGTGTTATTTATTTAGATTTAATATTGGGTTGTATTATTTAATAGGTTCTAACATTTGTGTTAATTATTCAGAGTTAATATTAGGTTGTATTTTTTAAAGGGTTTAATATTGATGGTAGTTATTGAGGGTTTGACTTATTATTTAAAATTTGTTTTTTATAATAAATCTTATTATTGAAAAAATCACAATGATCTTTTATTTGATAATTAATTTTATTTTGATCCATGGAATATTTGTTTTTTGAATAGTGAATATAGCAACTTTATGAATTGTTGTTATTGCATTCTTTATGATTCTCTACTTTCATTTCTTTGTATGTATGAATATGCTAATAATATAATTCTACTATTTCTTTTGGTTTTGGATGGTTGTAATAATAATGAAAACTCCTTCGGTAGCCAACTACTCTACTTCATGATAGCTTATAGATCTTTATTTTTCAAGTATATCCATAATGGACATCCCAAATTTGGATTATGTTGCTAGCAAACACCATGATTTAAGACCTGCTAAATTCCAATCTTGTAATTATGGAACCCTTTAAAGAGTGTTTTTAAATATTTCATTGTTGATAAGACATATAGTATGATATGTATTAAATGCTAATTTAACATCCAATACATCACATTTGATGCATACAAATCAATTTTAAGGGGGAAATTTAGAATCAAACTTACTACTTGTAACTTAAATCCAAGCTTTGCTTGAACAACCTATGAGATGTTATACAGTCCAAGTTGTCCTTGAAAAACCTATGAGATGGCCATCTGCCCAAACAAAGTTTGAAAATGGAAATAAAATTTGCAGGTATGATAGAAAGGTTAAAACCAAATTCACCATGGGTTGTCCTCTTTTTGTATCTAGAAATGAATCCAATACATGTAGTAGTACATATAGTTCTAAGGCAGCTACTGAGCACCCCTCCCCATACATGGATTATGACATTTTGGGCAATGTATCCATCTTTATCAAATATTGGTTTTAGTTGTGAGGTATTCCAAGTAGGGCTTAGATAATATATGCCAATATTATAACAAATGGGGTGTATGATTATTGACATCAAAACCTATCCTCGCATACAAGACAATAAGGGACTTCCATTATCAACAAATGTGACCTCAAAATAGAGGGGAACCCCTACAAATTTTATGTCAAACGTTCAATTTTCCCACAATGCTATGATTATTATTGAAATAAGAATCACATAAACCTATATTATGTTATTGTATCTAGGTCTCCCTTCACTTTTCAATAATTTATAACATTCACTTGTAAATCCAAGAAAAAATAGCATTGTCAAAATGTGGGAATATGGGTGATAGCTCTTGCATTATATTTTATGTATTTGGCATGAGTGTTAGATTAAGAGTATCTTGACCATCAATATGTATTTCCATGAGATTGGATGATGTCAATATATTTTGTACTAGATCATTGCTAGATTGAGTTTGATCATGAATGAAGTTAAATTGTTGATGTATGTCCTCTTGCTCACTAGACAATGTAGAGACATTGTCAATGTGATCAGTGATAGATAGCTCTTGATTGCTTTTTTCAACTTTTGAGGTTGAGACATTTTCATTGTTGTCATTAGTGTTTGAGCCTTCAACATCATTTTCAATAGCTATTTATCCTTGATCAATATGGTCTTGGATAAGATTTTTGAGTGTATCACATTTTGATGTATCATGATCTTTGATTTTGTGGAACTTGTATACTTCATACAATCCATACCCAAGGGGTTTAATGTTTGGTTCACCACAAGTTGGACTATCACTGATTTTGATAAGGTCCTATTGTACTAGTTTGTGCATGATTACCTCTAAATTCTCTCCAAAAGGGGTGAATTTCCTTATTGGTTGATCGTATTGCCTCTATTGCCCTCCCTGATATTTTTTCTCTTGATTTTTTTGTTGGTTGTTCAATTGATTGTTTTGGTAATTGTGTTGATTTTTATTATATAACTGCAAGGTTATATCATCAATAGGTGTGTTCATTTGGTTCAGAAGGATGTTATAACCTTATTGTCTGATGACGTTTGCTTGATCATAGGTGGATTTTTGTGAAGGCATGGACCTTTGATAACCATGTTGTGTATAAGGAGGGTTAAGCCCTTTTTGTGTGTTGTAGGTACCTTGAGGGTGGGGTGCACCTTGATATTGAACTTGAGGAATCCTTTGATCTTGAGTTTGAGGTACACCTTGGTGTTGTCGAACTCCTTGATACTACAATTGAGGTATATTTTGGTATTGCATTTGAGGTACACCTTGGTGTTGTGGATTTTGTTTTGGCCATTGATGTTGTCAATATTGTGGCCTACTTGTTGGAGGGTATCCAAATCACTATCAAGAAAGTTTGTCAACTTCTTTTTTCAAATGCATTTAGCTTAATTTGTTGTTGTACACTTATTTTTTCTACTTGATGTTGTGACCCTTGATAAGAGTGATTTGGGTAATAGATCGACATGTTTTGGGGATGTATTGATACTCAATACCCTATCATAAGGTCACTTGGTTTATATCCTCATGGGTCCCTTTTGTCATTTGTGGTGTTTTTTGGTGGAATTTTGGTGTTGTTTTTTCTTGCTTCCATTTTCTTCATGTGTTGTGTTCTCATAGTTTTCATAAACAACTACCAAGCTCTTGTGACTATTTTATTGACTCTTATTATCTAAAAAAGATATGGCCTATTGGTGCAAAGCATAGATAGAAAAAGTCTAGTGTATTTTCACGAATGTGATACCTTCTCTAGATGTACCCTTTGGAAAAAAAAATTGTAGGGTAGTTCTTTGGAAGGTGGAGTATGGATTTTTACTTAAGGATTTTTCTCTTTTAGACCTAAGGATATTTTTCTTGCCGAAAATTATGAAGGATGCATATCTATTGCCATCCATGCAGTGGTAACACGGATCTTTTGGATGCTATGTCTACTTTCTCTTCCTCTTCATCTAATATTTTTCATGTGTTTCTCCATTGGTTGGGTATTTTTTTATTCTCAAATATGAATGTTTTTAAACTGCTAATGATATCAGTTTGTTCCCCTTCAATGTGTGTGAGACTAGGTAGGAGGATCGATGCCACAAGGTTCAGTTGTTGAGCTGGAGAATTTTGTCACTAGATGATCATATAGTGTGATGGTTTTTGAGATGGTTGCTATGAAGCTCAAGACCCTAGGGTTTGAGTGTTGTTTTGGAATGGTACTACTTTTGTAAATCAAAATGTTGAAAGACTAGGGTTGATATTTCACTTCCTTGTCTAGAGGATATGTTGCGGGAAATCTTACTTGTACTATATGTGAGTACCAAGTAACTGTTGATATCATAGACATCTGAGTGAAGAAATGATCCTAGTGGTTTGTTTGATTTTGATTTCTAACAAGTGGGATGGAAATAATGGATTTTGTTTGTTTGATTTTGTTTCATTTTGATATTTTGATTTTGAGTTTCAATTTGTTTTTCCCGATTGTCAGTAGGACAATGCAATAGTACTAGTTTCTAAGAAAATGCACAAGATTGTGAGAAAAAAGTGGCCAAATTTATCATGTGCATCCAAAAATGTGTCAAGTTCTAATATTTTGGAGAAGCAAGTGCGAGCTAGAATGGAAAGTGTAACTTCTGTGTGTTTCTATCAGATGTAATGATTGCTTAGGAAAAAGTGAGTTTCTTGGGAAAATGTGAGAATATTAGTGGCAAGTGTGTTGGTTTCTCCAAAGAAAATGCAAGGAAATAAAAGAAAATGTGTGGGTCCCGCAACAAGTTCTTAGTTTCTTTCAAATGTAACTAATTTTCATCAGTGGATTTTCTGCGATAGAGAACAAATGCAATGAGTTTCTAGAAACTCCTCAAAAAATGAGACAACTACACTAGAATTTTGTGTAAAAGGTAGTCTCTATCATGTTTTGTTTCCAGTTTGAGCAATCTTTCTATGGATTTTGGTAAGTTTTAAAGTTTGGTTCTTTCCTCAAATTCTTTATGTTTTTAGTATGGCAAGTGATACAACAACACTTGGACTGACTCAAAAAGTATGGACTTGTGTGAGGGTATGTGCAGGATCATGATGGGCCAAAAAGTGGTAATATGATGGGTATGTGGCTGACGACTTTTTTTTACCCAAAATTGATGAAACGAAAAGGGTTTTTAAAGGATATTATTAGCTTTCCACCAATAATTATTATTCATTTTCTATTCAAATTATGGCTAAAGTCCTAATTGATAGGTTGATTGAAAAACATCTATAGCTTTCAAATGGTATCACATTTTTTGAATCCAAAGCATGCCTCATATTCTATGCTTTAGATACTATAGGATTAAAAAAAAAATGAATTTCATGAAGTTTTGACCGTTAAGGTGGTCGATATACAAGTTTTTAATATTTTTAAAAGTTGTAATAAAAAATTCATAATTAATTATTTACTTGGAAAAAAATTACAAAAAAAATGCTTCACATTTGGTTGAGTCCTCTACTTATATCTAAAATCTTTTAAAAAAATATTATAATTTTATTGTGGTTAGGGTGGTTAGACAGACACCTACTTCTTATTTTTTCCCTAAAATTTAAGTACTACTGCATTGAAATTTCAAATTTTCACCAAATAGAATTTTAGAAAAAAATAAAACCTAGTAGTTTAGAAACTACATTCAATTTGCTATAGATTCTATTCTTATATATGTTTGAAATAATATAGATAACTTATTCAAATTTTTACGTCAAGTTTCCTAACTCTGATGTTTTTGAATTTTTTTCCACTTAAGGGCATCTTTTTTCCATGATGATCCTGCACATACCCGTGACCTTCATGTCTATAGATCAAGTTGTGAAATCATGACACCCAAGCCATAGTTCCCAAATTATTACTTTGACCAATACAACCTAAAATAATAGCCTAAATGTTTGGAAACCTCCCAAATGTTTACTTTGATCAATACAACCTAAAATAAAAGCTTGAATGTTTCGGAAACCTTTAAGGAAAATCCTTTCAAGGAGTTTAAACATAAGGGTTCTTTCACAAGCATACACTAAGCTAAAGGGCTTGTGATTCAACCATTATGTTCAGTGTTATTTTGGACATGTGTTCTTTTTAGATCAATCACAAAATTTTATGTCCAATTTTTTTTTAATGCATTTGGAAAGTTTAACATAAACAAGAAATTACAACCCTAGGGATAGAAACCATTCTTTTAGGTAGGCCTACCTCATGCCCTAAAGGGATGATTTTACTTGCAACTTATGGCATGGGCCTATAGTCAGATACATGGAAAGTAACTTCTCAAAAGTAAATTTCAATGTACCACTTTCAAAGAATGTTTTTTAGATAAAGGGGTTCTTCTACAACAATTTTGGCTCTTAGTAATGTTCTAGGGATATTATTTTGGGCCCCTATACATACAACATTTTGTTCAATAAAGAACCTCCCAACCCTTATGAGTTTTTACGCATCACAAGGATACTGAGGGGGAATACGTCGACATAGGCCAACAACACTTGGAAAGATGATGAACTTTCTCACACCCACAACTTATTTATATAGTGGTCCAGAATGAAAGTACCACTTAGGTTTCTTATGAGTTCTCCAACACAAGATGTTTCTTAATAGGCAAGCCTTCTAAAAAGTTATACTTAAAAAGAAATGTGCGAAGCACAAGATGTTTTTGCTCACCAAAGATCGCCAAAAGGTGTGAGGAGAGAAGACAACAATCTAAATTTCCAAACATTGAATGTGCAACAAACACTTAATAGCAGTTTGATTCTTTTTAAGCACCTTGAGCAGTGCTATCCCCAAAAATATGCGAATAAAACTAAACAACTTGTTCTTTTTAATTGCATTAATACAAATTATTTTGGATATCAATCACTTAAGAGAGCAACATCGCAAGAAAAAAATAACAACTTGTTCATTTTTAAGCCCAAATCTTAGTGTTTCTAAGAAATCAATCCTAGTCTTTAACTTGGTCAACAAAAGTAAAGACGAGCATGCGTCAACAAAAGGAAATCATTTTGTGTTCGTTCTTTTTATGCACCAAAATCAAAGTTCCTAATTATGAAAACTTGGAAAGAATTCATTTTTAATTGATTTTTTTTTGTTATTTTTATGCACCAAAGGACAATTCCTAACTTAGAATACTTTGAAATGGTTCATCTTAAGAGCACCAAAATGAAAGATTCATTTGTGTTGGTATTTTCAAAAGCACCAAATAAAAGGGTTCCTAATTTAAGAAAGAATGGAAATGGCTCAATTTTTTGTAACACCAAAATGAAGTGTGCATTTTTCTTGTTCTTTTTAAAGCACCAAACGATGATTCCTACCTTAAGAAAGCTTGAAATAGTTCATTTTAAGAGCACTAAAAACAAAACAAAAAATGTACTTTTATGCACAAAAACAAACATTCCTAACTTAACAAAAAAGTGTTTGTATATCTAGAATGCTTTGACTGTTCATCTTCTATACAAAAAGTGTGTTAGTGTTTATCAAATCCTACATACAAACATGTTAGCACCTGTCACACATTCAAAAATAGGCATATGTTAGCAAATAATCAATTAGAAATTTACAAATCTCATGCACAAGTCTATCAAAGCAAATGCTCAAAAATTAGAGTCAAGTGTGCCCCTATCATCAGTCAAACACTTAGGTTTAGAGAAATTTCACCCCTACTAGAATCAAGTGCTCAAAAAAATGTCAAATGTATAGTTCTTAGTGTCATATGTACAAGTTTCAAAGTCAAATGCTTGGTTTTCTTGAAAGGAAATTGCAAAAATTTTATGGATAGTGCATGAAAACTCCTTTAAATGCAATTCTAGAACCTGCAACTTCAAAAATGGCTCATATGAACATTAGTGTAGGGGACTGTGGTCTCATCAAGCATGCTAGAATGTGTGGGGGAAAATTATAGATGTAAAACAAGATAAATGTAAATGAAATTAGAATCTAAGCTAAGATCAAGAACACTAATCTAGATTCAATCCTACACTTATGAAATAAAACTAATCTATTGAAAAAATATTAAGAAATCCTATGATTACCAAATTAAATTTAAAACAACAAAGTGTTACCATCTCATATCAGAGTGTGCTCGCTTGATGTTGGATTGTTCATATCACTATAAAGCTTCCATATTCCATGTGAAAAAGCTTGAAGAATGATGTTGATGTTGGTTCATTGAAAAAATGTTGAAGCTCTAATGGTGGTTGTGAATGTTGGAAGTACTTTGTTGTGCAAAGGATGTTGACTCTTCAATCCTTTTTTGTGAGGAAAGAGGTTTGTTATATAGAAAAAGAGATTTGAAATGGACAATCAGGATTAAACAATGTTGAGTCAAGATTGATGGTCGAACGGTGTTGAGAGGATTTAGACATGAGTAGATTGTGCAAAGTGTAAGGTAAATGAGGTAATCTCAAAACAAACATCCAAGAACAACAATGCCTTTGGTAATTTTAATTTCATCAGATTGCCTCAAAGACACACACTACTATGCCACAAAGAAAAATTAGACATAGTTCATTTCTCACATTGACCTTTAGAAGAAAGTTAATGTTATTTCAACCAATTCCAAACAACACCATTAAATAGATTCAACAGCTAGAATCAACAAACATGAAAGATGGAGCAAACATTAGGAACACACAAATTTATGTGGGGAAAACCCTTATAGGTAAAAAATCCCACACTCCAAAATCCCAAATTGACATGGTATTATTCAACAACGGAATACAATTACAAATCTAATTTAGGCTCTAAGAATTTATAGGATATTTACATCTTGTTCCATTTTGGAGAGAATCTGGCAGCATAAACCTGTTCTATTTTTCCTCTCTCTCACCTCATTGCAGAACGTTCAACATTTATACCATTCGTTCTCATTCTAGGCCAATGAGGAAACCAACTAATTCAATTCCCAACTATTTATTTAACTTCCCATTGAATTAAATGATTAAGAGCAATCTATACAGTTAACAGAATAGCAAAGAGTCAATTGCTCCATCCACTTCACAACAACCATGTGAAGTGAGCAACGTATTTCCATATTGATGGGACATCGTATTGCCTCCCACGGATACAAGATAGTCACTCTGATGTTCACTATAGTGGTCCATGTGGTCCCCACATCAACATCATTACCAAGTCAAACTCATCGCCATATCGATAAGACAACATATTTTCTCCCACCGATATATTGAAGTCACATCGACGTAGTCCATATCACTCCATGTGGTCCCCACTGTCAAGTTAGCATGGCTTGTACCAATTGTCTCTTCTGCCTCAAGAACTTAGGTCCCACCATAGCCATCATTTAATTAAAGGGACATGGTGGAGAGTCCCACCAAAGTCCCCAAGTCTCACTGGAGAGTCTTCAACACATTTACCACAGCCCATCGGTCCATCAAGGACACTCAAGACAAAGTCCCACAAATTACATTAGGTCACATTAATATCAGGTTATCAATGAGATAGACCTTAAAGTTTCACCGATATTGTAATGTCCCACCATGTGGAATTGTGTTGGTCTATCATGGAGACAACCACCCAAGTCCTAGTGACCGCTACAATTCTTGCCGATAATAGTTCACAATGTGATCGCTAAGTCAGAGGTTTCCAAAACCTTAAAAATCATGACATGAGGTTCTAGAGTTTCAACTTCCCATGACCTTACAATATCCTCACATCCCATCAATCTATTGGGAATACTCAAAATATATTCCCACCGA
This sequence comes from Sequoia sempervirens, assembly GCA_007258455.2. Taxonomy (NCBI): domain Eukaryota; kingdom Viridiplantae; phylum Streptophyta; class Pinopsida; order Cupressales; family Cupressaceae; genus Sequoia; species Sequoia sempervirens. The sequence goes on along the minus strand of VDFB02104873.1, from coordinate 7,499 downwards.
CTGCCACAAGTCTCGTTGATAAGTCACAAAGGTGAATAGATAAAGATCATCGAACCATCAATGAGATAATGGACTATGTCCCATTGATACAATATTGTCCCATCGATTAAGAAGTAAACTCTAACTCAAGAGAGGATTATCAACTAATAATTTGAGTCATATTTCCAACATGCTCCCACTTGATGAAGAACTTACTAGCTTCTTTGAATCAATGTATGAATCCTTGCTATCACCCAGGATGCTTGCAACAACATCTATAATGTCCACCATCTCAAGCAATAATTCCAACCATCCTCTAGAGGAAAAGAATGTGCAATGGTGTATATACACCATTCTAATCTAATACATCAGCAACAAGACCAATGGATGGCAAAGGCTTCAACACACTACCAGCACACCAATGTACTCAACAAGTCATACAGAAGCACGTACAACATCAACTTCAAATCCCAAACCAAAACACAACTATGAAGTCACCCTCCAAAAACAAGATATAACATCAACTAGAATAACAACTAGAAGAATGGCTGCTCCCCTCCAACTGATCCACCCATGTGACTGAAAATAGCACACACAACACATGCTAATCCATCCAATCACTCATACCTCCAAGGTATCCACATTAGTAAGCTCATGCCACTCCAAAACCAACCCAACAACAACAAAAATAAAAGCTCCATGTGCCAACCAGTCAAAGAAGACAAAACACATCAAAGAACTCCCACTAGAAGGGTAATAAATCTAAAAAGATCAAGGCATACCAAGCATACCAATAACATAACATAGAGAGTTTAAACATGTAGTTTCAATGAAACATCCACAATGATATGAAAAACTTTTAATTAAATAACCTATAAGAATAACCTATAAAAACACATTTGAGGGGCTATCTCTCCTCTTTGATGATAGTTATTGCACAACTATTGTCAAACCATCTATGTCTTTGCATATTTTTTAGCATCAATTTCTAGTGGTACCTTGTTTGTCACCTTCTATTGTGATTGGGTATGTTCCTAATTGGTTTGTGCCATCATCTTCCAAGGTCTTGGCGACACATGAGTAGATTTCAAAGACATCATCATACATTTTCATGTTTCTTTCTCTCAATTCCTATCTAGAAAGGGAAGCATACCTGCATGTGTGATTGGTTTTGTTTCTTCCAAAAGGGAAACAAGTTTTTTGTCGACATTAGATCATGTTTTGTCTTCAGACACTTACCATTTTTGCAAGTGATTACACATTGTGGGATGTGGGAGGGGGGAGAGGGGGGCGCTATATAGTCTCTCTCTTTGCCTATTATGGGAGGGCCATTGATTGTATCTACATGATGTTTGTAGTCCTTAGGGGGTGTGATTCAGTCCTCCATCCATGCATCATTTTTATTTTCGTTTCTCTCTTTTGGAGAGGGGTATTTTCCATAGGGTTTTTCTCCTTTTCTCCGGTTATGAGAGATTGCATTGTAAATAGGAACCTAACATGGTTGTGTAGCTGAGAATCATATTGCATTATTCATTTTTTGCATCTTCATTCTTCCTAAGTTTGTACTTGAGAGGGGGTGTTAATGTATTAAGTTTAATTTTAGGAATAATTACTATAGTGGTTTTATTTCTCATGTCAAGTTGTTGTTTACCCGTCACCTTTTTCACAGATTTAAAAATCTTGTATAGTATGTATTTTTAATCATCTCGATCTATTCACTATTTTATGGTGAAATAGCATATTTGCTTCTCTCGTATCTGTGAAGATTTTCTGTTGCAGATGGTGCTCCTAGGAGGTGGATGACACCAACAAGAAAAAATCAAGCATTTACATGGCCACTAAATGTAGTGAAAGTCACTAATATTGATGTCAATTATATTGAAAAATTAGTTTGACACTTGTGGAAGGAATAAAATTATAAAGTTGTACTAAATATTGCATATTTTATTTCCATGGTTTTCCTGGCAATTTCTTTAGACTCTAGAAAATCATCTCCTTGACAAAGTCTGTAAGCAATTATTTGTTTTGTTGACAATGGTGGACATCACATCATATTGGTATGTGTGGTGTTGTTCTACTTGGAGTTCATTAAAATTTTGTGGCAAACTTGGGATGAATTACTCCATCTTAGGCATCTAAATTAGTAACAAAGAGGTGTGTGATTCATTTCTTAGAATAGGTACCCATTTTAAAGTGGGAACTCATTCCAAAAGGTTTGAAAATCACAATCCATGTTTGTCATTTTTATTTAGGCTTAGATAAGGCATGGTAACCCAACCCTTAGCCTTGGACCTACAAGTACAAGGTCATGACAATATTGAGAGAAAAAATTGACTATGTTGATATGGCTGATGGGGGTTTTTTCAAAATTATTTTATGAAATTAAAACCCATTTGAGATGAGATTGTTCATATTCTAAATATATAAATTTTTTTCCAATTGGATTATTTTTTCTATTTTTCAAATATTTTTTGATGAAATTGGTCCATAAACCAGAAATATCAAGTTTTTATTATTATTTTAAAATTTTGTTATTAAAATAATTTTTTGGAAAAAAAATTGTACATGAACAATATTTAGAAAACTCTTTTCAATTTGAAAAAAAAAATTAAAAATGATAATTTTAGGTCATATTATGCGTGATGTACATGTGGGATTTTCAAACAAGCAATTATGACCAATAAAAAATTAACAAAAAAGTATATATTAAAAAAAAATTACAAAAAAATATCATGAACATTCTTAAATATGTTAGAGATCATTTCGCAAAAGGATTTAGAAAAATACAATTATTTAGGTCAAAATATGGATGATGTACATGTGCATGGTATGGTAAAAAAAAGTGACTTTTAAACAGTGGTTTTTAGACATTCCTAATGAAAATGAATTTGTGTCATCTAGGTATTACATATTTGTAAACTAGACTCCAAGTAATACATTTCATATTACTAATTTTTTTTAAGATTCGTCCTTTAAGTGCTTCAAATTTTTAGGTCAATTTTGAAAAATTCTAAAAATTAGGGAAAACACTTTACTTTTTGGCCAAAAAGTGGACTCAACTTCTTGCACACACAATGTGGTGTTGTTCTCCTTGGAGTTCATTAAAATTTTGTGGAAATTTTGGGATGAATTACTCCATCTTAGGCATCTGAATTAATAACAAAGAGGTCTATGTGTGTGTCAAGGCATTTGAGAAAAAACATAGTATGTAGATTTTTCTCTATTGGTAGAGCCCAAGATCACAAACTACAGAAATAACCTTCACGAAAGTTAGAGAGACACGAGGCCATTTCACCAAATAAGGAGTGAAAATATTGAGATGAATAAATCACATAATGTATAGGCTTTTAAAGCCATGAGAAAAAGTGTCAAGTGGGAAAACTACCCACACGGGAAAAACCACCTCGAAGAAAATAAATGCAAAATTAAACTAAATGCAATGGCCTAAGTGAAATTAAATGGGTAAATGTAATTTACTCTAACACCCCCCCTTAAGTGCAACTTAAGGATCCTCAAATGCAAATGATGCAGTATGGATCTTGACTACACAACCATGATAGGTAGCCATTTACAATGCAAAGAAAAACTCTCACGAATAGAGAAAAGGAGAAAAAGACTATGGGAAAAATCCCCTCTCCAAAAGAGAGAAAAAAAAAAATGATACATGGATGGAGGAATCAATCACACCAACCAAGGACTACATACATCATGCATATACAATCAACAAACCCCCCCATACGAGGGAAAGAGAAAGACTATATAGCCCTCCCATAATGTGTAATCACCTACAAAAATGGTAAGTGCCTGAAGACAAAACATGATCTAGTGTCTACATACAACTTGTCTCCCTTTTATAAGAAACAAAACCAAATACAAATGTAGGTATGTTTCCCATTCCAGATAGGAATTGAAAGAAAGAAGCATGAAAATGTATGATGGTGTCTCTAAAATCTTCTCATGTGTCGCCAAGACCTTGGAAAATGATGTCGCGAACCAATCAAGAGCATGCCCAATCACAAAAGAAGGCGACAAACAAGATACCATTGGAAGTTACTAATGTTGAATAACATCCATAGACTAAAATGGGGTGACAACAGTTGTACCACAACTATCATCAAATAGGAGGGATATACCCTCAAATGTGTCCTACAGATTTGAAATGTGAGATTCCATGAATAATGAACCAATATCTAAAAAATTAAAATCCTAATCAAGAAGACAATGAGATACTGATTGTGATGAATCATTGGATGTGTGCAATGAATCGTCAACACAAAATAAATGGTCCTGCAAAACAAGGATGATAGGAGCCTCAATCAATGACTCTGCATAATGAATCACTGAAAGTGAAGGTACATCAACTATCTTTGATAGAGAAGTAGGAGCATTTGAAGAACCCTTGTCATCCTCATCTAAAGATTTAAAGTATTCTAACACTTCAAACTCCTACATAGTAACACAATCATAGGGTATCTTGTCTAAAAAATGAAGAGGCACAAGACAATCTAAAAAAGGATCATCTGGGAATGGTTGAGTATCAATATCTCCATGTATTTCCTAGATTTTAATCCAAAGAGTATATGGACACTCAAAATGATCAATAGCATCTAAAGTGGCATCATCGATATGTATTGTATTAACTCCTATGACATGATACTTTTTGCAATTCCATGCAAATTTCTTACTATCAAGTTACCAGGAAGGGGAACTAGATTATATAGATGTGGCAACAAATTAAGTTATCAGAGAAGTTTTATGATACCATCTCTCCATTGTTTATAGTTTCCCCTTTCCAACATAATCATAGCATAATGCAATGAAAACACCATAATCAATTATGAGAAATCTCCAAAAATACAAAGACAATAACCTTCAACAAATAGAAACTCTCAAATACTGCAAATGAAGAGAGACCAATATCGAACTTCAACGTATTTGAAGCACCACCAAATAGAAAAATATGAGATAAATTCCTCAACCATTGCAAAGGTGATGAAAATATTGTTCCATTGATATGTGGTTTGCAAAAGTTGGCCTCTGTTTGCAAAGATATGCAAAAAATGAAAAAAGGCCTATAGAGGCTCTTTCAAATCAAGCACCTAGTCCCACCATGTGACCACGCTCATCCTTGGTAGAAAAAAACATGGGTCCAACCAATCAAGCATCATCAAGCCACTAACAAACTAAGTTCAATAGGGCACAATCACTAAGCACCAATCACCACACACAGGAGACAACCTCTTCACAATCTGTGAGTCTTTCTCACAACAATAAGAGAGAAACAAAAGGTATTTAAATGGATAAAAAAATCCACAAGCAACTAATGTGGGATATATATCTCCACCCAAGTTAAAAAAAAAAAAAGAATTTTTCACCCTCAAATAAGAAGGAAACCCTAGACAAATATTTCTAAAAATTTTTATAAAATATAAAGTTTGATATCAAATTGTCCTCTGCTAAAGAAAAACGTGCCTCATAGCAATGAAGATGCCTCAACTCAAAATCAATGCCTTCCGCCCATAAGAACTACGTAGGTCTTTGTGTTGAGGACCAAAGATTGATGCCACCACTGAATTCAATAGGCACTCCAAATTGTGACCTATCAAATGACAACTTGTGGCTAGAATTTTAGATGCCTTTGTGCAAATTTCAATGCCTCTTCTAGAAAGAAAATGACATCTCCTTCAACAACTAAAGAAACACAAGTTTGAAAGTAAATCGACTTCCAACAAGATGGAAATTATGCCGCCTTCCAAAATTCAAATCATGACTAGCTAAAAACTCATGCCTTCTCACAAGAATAGGTCTTCTTTTGACATGACTCTCTGCTCCCACAAGAATAGTGCTAAATGTAAATCTTGAAGGGTCTTGTTTGGGAGCTGGTTTTTGGCTGGTTGTAGACTATTTTTTTACAGCCTTGTTCTTGTTTATAAAGGGTTTTGAGTCCCTTGAAAACCTGTTGTCACCTATATCAAAAAGTCATGCCTTCTCACAATAAATTCAAGCTTTCAAGGAGTGGAAGCCTCCCTTTGCAAAATTCTTCCAACGCCTCAAAAGGAATAGGATCAGAAAAAGGGAAAACCACAACTGAAATTTTGAATCACACCCCTTGCAGTTTTAAACACCAATCTTCAAGCAAAAGGATGCCTCTCCCAACAAGTATTGAGCCTCCAAAGGGTTTGCACCTTTAAATTTGCAAATTGTGGTATACAAACAACAAGGAAACAAAATAGGCCTCCTCTTTCAAACACAAAAACCAGCACCCAAACAAACACATCTAGGCACAAAAGATTCAGGTCTTCAAAAAAAATCACATCCTCCCTCCTATGAGCGGGTCTGCCAATAGGCATGACTTAGAGCACTCCTTTTTAGGGTATCAGCTGGCAGACTGTTTTCCAGGGCATCCAACTTTGCGACAACCAAGTGAAATGCTCATGAAGAGCAAGTTGCTTCGATGCACTAAATGAGCCACCACAGAGGAAACAAAAAATGCCCCAATCAACAGTAAATCACGCCTTCAGACACACAAACAAAGAAATCAGATCTCAAAATAAAAAGCTGCATTCAAACTAACTGTCTTGCAATGAAGAAAATCAACGCAGGCTTTCAATTACAAATTTTCTAGCAACAAACAAATAGCAAAAATAGAAAATGAGGCAATTTTGAAATTTAGAAATTTTCAAATGCTGAAAAATAAATTGATCTCAAATACTCCGATGAAAACTCTCAAGAAGAATGTTGCGCTCTGATAACATGTTGGTGGAGCCCAAGATCAGGCTTTTAAAGTCATAAGACAAAGTGTCGGGTGGGAAAACTACCCACATGGGAAAAACCACCCGGAAGAAACTAAATGCAATAGCCTAAGTAAACTTAAGTAGGTAAATGTAATTTACTCTAACATTCTCTCTTCATGAATTTTTAGTTTTCAGATATAGTGATCTTTATTGAGAAAGTTATTTTTTCTTGGATTTATAAGTGAATATTATAAATGATGAAAAGCAAAGGGAAACCTAAATCTTAGGAACCCCATCTTATAATCCCAAATATTTGCCATCATTTTATGATTTATAGGATCTATATTTAAAAAGAAAATTTATACTTTATATATATTCATACTTTAAGTTGAAGCCTTGCAATAGTCATCCAAGGTATTACTTATTAACTATCATTTTCTCTTGCAAGTGAGATGAAAGAGAAGGGTGTCATCAAATTTTTGTTATGAGTAATAGGACTTAAATTTGGAACAATTTTAATTCATCTTTTTTTCTTTTTATTTGAAAATATTTTTCTAATTCCTTTTTCATTATAATAGAAATAAATGGAGATAAAGCCCATTCCCCTAATTTATTTCATAAGAGGATTCAAAGAAACCTCAAGGTTTCCCATTAACAAAATACTAAAAATCTTTGTGTCCAAATACAATTGTGAATCCCATTGCACCGATATTTATTAAAGCCAAATTTCTCCAAAACTCTTAAAGGAATCTCAATTAACATGATCATATCCTTTTTTATATCTAG